>JAJPUD010011116.1:0-56482 GCA_023553655.1 Myrmecobius fasciatus | reverse complement strand
CTTTCTTTTTTCTTTCCTTCCTTTTTTATTTATTTCCTTCCTTCCCCTCTGCTTCCCCTTCCAGGTCTGAATATTGTACAAATCAACATACTGCCTGGCATTGTTTCTCTCTTTGTGAGATAGCTTTAGCTCCTCAAGTAAGAATTTTTTTTAGGATTTTCACTTTTTTTTCTCTTTTAACCTCAAACTCTTTGTCTGCTTAGTCAGTCACTAAAAATAAAATTAGAGGATAAAATTTATAGAGAAAATGCACAAGCCTCAGGAGGTTTTCAATAATCATTTTATCCACCTTCTTTCATCCCAAGCTGCCTTTAAATCAAAAAGAAAATCCCCACTCATTTTTCAGGATTGGGGAACTCAAAGGAGTCATTTAATCTCATTTCCTCATTTTACACTTTAATAGCCAAGGCCTGAACAACAACAACAAAAATTGACTTTCCCATAGTCACACATTTAGTAAACAGCATTGAAATTCAGATGTCTTGAAAAAGAAATATAGGGAATAGGGACTGAACCTGTGATTTCATTGGTGAAGGAAACTATCAATACAGAGTAACAACTAGGAGTTGTGTGAGGGATTGGAGGCAGCCTTCTGAATGAGGCAAACCTTTCAAGTTCCATTGTTGTTGTTGATGATTTTCTTTCCTTTCCAAAAGGAACATGACTTCAGGGAGGTGATACCATGACATACAGCTGAATCAGCTTTCAGTGAAGAAGGGCTGTGCAAAGTCTCCAGTCTTTCAAATATCATCTCTTACAGGTAGGCCAGAGGAACATTTTTCTTCCTCCCCTCGGTCTTCTGCTTCCCTAGCTTTTTTTTCAAGATTCAAATCCCACCTATTTATTAAAGGAGACCTTTCCTGGTCCCTGTCATATTAATACCTTCCCTTCCTTCCTTCCACTTCCAATCTCTATATCATGTACATTACATTTTTTAATTTTTGTATTTTGTCTTTTCCATAATAGTATGAGCTCTTGTGAAGAAGGGGCTATTTTTATTTTCTATGCCCTTAGCTCAGTACCTGCTACATAGCAGGAGCTGAGTAAATTACCTGTTGACTGATTGACTGCCCAAGTCAAAACCTCTCCATGCTCAAAGGCTGTAAGTTGCAAAAACAAATGTTCTTTTAAAAACATCTGAGATTTTATAATATTTTCAGCCAATCTGTTCAAATAAACACAATGGCAAATATGAATATATTACATCTGAATTATTTATATTTTAATAAATTAAAAATATATACTTTAACAAAGTGACAATAAGATTGCATTTGCTATATCCCTTCTTGTAATCTTTATTTTTTAGAAAAAAGCTTCATTGCTACATTTTCTCCCCTTATATCACAGACATTCCCTCCTTATTTATTAAAGAAGCTTCCCTCTTTTTTTATTAAAGCAAAAACAAGCAAGAAAAACATCCAATGTATTACATCCACTTGGCTCCATTGCTACCTCACCTTTCTGGGAGGGTGGAGATAGATTTCTCTTCTCTGGGATTTTCACTGATTTTTCCATTGCTGAGAGGTCAACTTCCTTTTAATGATGTCTTCATTTGTGTTGTTGTAGTCTCTGTGATTATTGTTTTCTTAGTTCTGCTTATTTAACTTTGGATTAGTTCATACTCATCTTTCCATATTTCCCTGAATTCCTCATCAATCTCTTTTTCACTTGTGTACCTATAAAGTACAATTACTATTGATATTTTTCATAGGCATAATGAATATGTTGCTTTTTTTACTATTCTTTCCTTATTCTGAAAAAAAACCTCAACTGCTTATCAATATCTATATCTACTATCTATCTTTATCTAAATGTATATTTACCTACTTACATATATATGTACATAAATATCTTTCCATTTTGGGGTTATATGTGTATAATAGGACTTTGTGAAAGAAGTAATATGTCATTTCTTGTTTATTTATTTTTAGCATAATATTCCATTGTGTTAATAGACTCAGCCATTACCTAAGTAATTGGACAAATGTGTTTTATCTAGTTTTTTTACACTCACAAATAAGTCAAGTATAAGTATTTAAGTACAGATAGAAAGAACTTTTTCCCCCTTTCGAAAAAATTCTAGCAGTGTGTCAAAAGTTATTATATAACTTCATGTACATTATTACTATGCTTTACAAAAGTGTACCAATTTATATTCTTATTAATATAATGCTGACTACATTTAGTTTTATACTATATTGTCAATATCATAGACACAAGGGGGATCTTACATTTAACTTAGCATTTCTCTTCTTATAGATTTGTAACAATTCTTTAGGAACTATTAAAATTGTGTTTCCTCTTTCAAAAGTCATCTTTAAAAAATATTAAACCATTTGAAAATCAAAATTACTTTTGCCATTTTGAGGTTTTGGATGCCATGTTGTTAGATATGTTTACTGCAAAAATATTTTCTTGTTTTATTTCATTTGTTGCTATATGTGAATTTGTGTATTTACCAAAATAGTTCAAAATTATAAAAAAAATCACATATGCATACATATATGCATACAATGACTACTCTTTGGGTATAGTCATTCAAGCACTTAAAAATCATTTAGTAGTAATCCTCCAGTCCCCAACTCTATAACTTGTTCTCAAGGACAATACAAAGGACTTTGTCAAGTTCTTTGCTGAAATATGGATGGAACATAACTATAAATTTCTCCTGATCTCTTTGCCTAATGACTATAAACAATGAAAGGAAATACAGTATTGTTTGTCTGTCATGACCCACTCTAGATGAAGCCAGTTATCACCACTTTCATTTCTAGATGTTCCCAAAACATCCCTTTAATAACACAATCTAGAATTTTGGCAAGAAAGTAAAGTCAGGCTTTGTTAGTTTATAGATTTCATTCACTTCCCTTTCTCTTTGAAAACCAGGACAGCATTTGCCCTTCTCCAGTCTTGTAACAGCACTTCTCCTATCCTTCAGTATTTTTCAGGAATCCCTAAATTCTGCAACAACATCTTACAGTTCTTTTCATTCCTGGAATAATATCTATTTAGGTCAGATGACAAACTCATTGAAGACAAATAGGTACTTGTCTGCTATTTCTTTTTCCCTTATGTTTTAGAATAATGAAATTGTCAAACTCCAATTTCTTGGATCTCATATTCTGTTCCATTCATTTATTTTTCTTTCCTAAAAAAAAAGCCTGAAGCGCGCATTTCCACTAACCTTCTCCAGTGTTACACCATGGTATGGGAATATCTTAAATATTTTGAAGGATTTGCCACAGAGGGTGAGGTTAGGCAGAATAACCTTTTAAAAATAGAAAGAAAGGAAGATAGGAAGATAAGTAGATAGATAGACATGATAGATAGACAGATAGAAGCATTTAGTAGTTCCTCATTCCTTGATAAATATCTATATCTATTTCTATACATCTATCTATCTATCTATCCATCTGTCTATCTATCTATCTACCTATCTATCTATCTCTTGTTCCTTGTAATAACATTCAAAACATTCTATACCTGATGTTATCTGACCTCAGCCTTATCTCATACTATTTTCCTCCAGACATATTAGGGTCCAGTCAAATTGGTCCCTTTTTTGTTCCTCAGATGTTCCTTATATTCTCTGACTTCAATTCGTTTTTTCATGTTACTCCCTAATTTTAGAATTTCTTTTCTCTTCATTTCTCTGTTAGCATCCCACTTAACCTTTAAACTCCATCTCAGATATTAGCAACTTTATGAGAATTTTCCTTAAGCTCCAAGTTGGTAACCATTTTCTTCCTGAAGGTTCTTATAGTACGTTGGTTTATCTCTTTAATGCATTTACCATGTAATGATGTGTATGACAGTTATCTATGTTTAATTTTATCCCTTTATCAAACTATTTACACCATGAGGACTGAGGTCATATTTTATCTAAATCATATCCTCTGCAGCAAAGAAAACAGTATTCTTCAAACAGTAGGTACTTATTGTTTATAAATATTTGAGTAAGATATTAGTTGAATATATGTATATATATGTGTGTGTGTATGTATATACATACATATATATATATGTATGTATACATATATATATATATGATCCTGAGGTTTTGTCTAGGAGACAAAAATAATAGCAACCTTCAGAGGAGCAACCTACCTTTGGGGTAGAAGATACATTTTGTGCTATTTTGAAATTGGGATGATGAAGGTATATGATATAAATAGAAGGCTTATAGATGCTAGACTAGTGCTCAGAAAAAGATTGAGAGTGGCACAACTCATGTTGCTAGACATGAGAATTTATACTTTGGGAATAGATGAAATTGTCAAAATCAAAAGTGTAGAAAAGAGAATAGGATTAAGGAAAGTTGTTTGCAGGAAACCCAAAGCTAATTACAGGGGGATGATAAAAAAAAAAAGCAAAGGAGAAATTTATAACATTTTGAAAAGATGGGAGAGAATGATGAGAATATTGTAAACTGAGAGAAAAAAACATAAAGGAGCAAGGGATAGTGAACAAAGTCAAATATTATAGAGAGGTCAAGGAGAATGAAAACTAAAAGAAGGAACTGGACTTAGCAATGATAATACTTTATATATATACATGTATATATATATATACACACACATATATATATATATATAAACTATCTAGGTCATTAACAGACTGCTGTCCTAAATAAATGTAGTTATAAAATAATTTTAATATATTTTATTTGCTTTTCTTTTTTATTATAACTTTGCTTTCTCTTGTATTTTGGTCCAATGAATGACACTATCAATTCAGTCAAAAGTGATAGGTGGACACTTAATTCTCATCTTTACCATCTTTAATGCACTTATTAAGTACCTAATGGCCATTGTGAGCTGAAGGTCAAAGGTGACCTTAGTTAATGATTTGTACAATATCTTTGCCTTATTCTGTTCTCCTGGGACAGAATCCCATGAACTACACCTCTCTTTCTATCCTCTTCCCATCCAATATCACTTAGGAGGCCAACCAAAAATCCTACACAGAAGATAAAATCACTAAGGTTTAATGAAAAAGCAAATCTCTCCTCTCTCTGAGTCTCCATTTTCTTGTCTTCAAAATGAGTATGAGAGGCATCCTGGCACAAAGAATAGATGACTAATCTCAGAGACAGGAAGATCCAGGTTCATTTCCTGCTTTGTCACAAAAAAAGCTATATAATCATGGAGGTGATAGTACTCATACCATACTCTCTTACTATCTTGTGGAATAAAATTGTAGCCCAAGGAGCTTTGCCTTGCAACAAGGAACATCAGCAAAACTTCCCCAGAGAAAAGATCCAATACTCTCGGTCCATCGTTTGTGTCTTCTTTCTCTGCAGCAAAAGAATGATGATGAATTTTTTAACTTCTTGTTAAGAAAATTGGATTTTATTTATTCTTCCTCAGTGTCAAGGACTATCAAAATGTCTAGGAAGAGCAGAGCCACATTTTCCCTCTGGTAAGATTGCTGTGGCTATCGTACATGGTTGCCCAAGGGTTCATTTCTTTCCTGAGCTTCAGTGCATAAAACACATGACCTCAGATTTGGAACTGATCTATAAATACTGGAACACTTTGACTAGCACTCCCTCTGGTTTGGTTGCCATAGACATTTAATCTCAGTTCCAGTTTGGAATTTCTAGAAATTTGGTCATTTCTACATCAAATCGATGTATTTGTAAGATCTGATGATCATAGGATCACAAACCTAGAGGAGGAAGGAACCTCATGTTCAACTCCTCCATTTTAAGCCTGAGGGCCACAAAGATAATTGACTAATCTCAAGTTTCACAGGTAATAAACATTAGGGGCATGATTTGAACCCAGGTCCCTTGACTGCAGAGTCATTAAGCTCTCTCCTTTACCACTCTGCCTCCATGTGACTATGAGGTCACACTTTGCTGTCCCACAGGACATATACAAGATACTTTTGTTGTCAAAACAATTGACAACAATTGTTTTGTTGTCAAAAAAGTATTTCATTTGTGAATTGGGAAGAGATGTTCTGATTCTTGTTATTTGTTTGACTTAATTATTTTAAACATCCAGGCAATGGAAATATTATATAAAAAAAACTATTTGATGTGTGTATTTATCTTTGTATCTACAAAATGTAAGGGACGATGGATGGTCTCAAAGATAAGATTTTAGCAGAGTTTTTGTTAGGCAAATTTAAAGCCATATGTGGACAGTTGTTTTATTTTGTTTTACTCTTACTCTGTGTGTGTGTGTCTGTTTGTGTTTAAAGTTTCATTAAAAAAAACAGGATCCAAGGTTACTATTGATTTTATTCTCACCATGCCCATGTGGACAAAGAAAAATAAACTTGAGGCAGTAATCCAAAAAATTCAGGTCAAAAATTCCTTATTCCAATCATTTGCCCAGATAAAAATCAGGGTCTAGTTAACCTTTCACTTGACTTGGCCCCTAGAGACCCATTTTTATCAAAATCAAAGCACAACTTTTTCTACAGAGTTCTACGTAATTTCCCGCTCAGAGAATAACCTTTTCTGCTTTTGTGTTGCTCATGTGCATTGTTAGAACAAAGGCATCCATTGGACATTATATTAGTCAATAATGTGCAACCCATCCCCAGTGTATATTTGAGTTCAGTGTTTGATGTAATACTACAGCAGCCCCTTAATCTTCCTCAAAGAATAAAGGACACAAATTCACCACTAAGAGAACACAAATAAGTGTCAGGTATACAAAACTGATGACACTGAAGACCATCCACGTAATGACTCTCTACAAATGGAAACGCCTGTATTTGCTTGCTAGTTTCTTTATTTGAAAGGCCCATCACATGGAATATAGTCATCATATACATTTGGCTTAGGGATGTTGAAATATCTTTATAAGCTCTGACCTGAAAAGAAACCCCTATATACATATACACACAAACACTACATATATATGTATATACAAGCACAGCACAATGCATGCATGTATGCTTATGCATATGCATGTTATGTGTATACATGTGCATATCTATTACATCAAAACTTATTTAATATAATCAATTAAACTCATAGAACTATAAATTTTTAGACATTTTATTTTTTATCATTTTTTTTAGCAACAAGACAAGCATGTTCACATTGTTAGAAATTGTAAAAGGGAGTATGTCTTCTGAAAATGAAATTCTGTAGAATTTTAGTTTTTTGAAAAAGAGAAATATCTGTGGGAACTAATGTGACTTCACAGAGAGCTCTCTAATATGTTGAGATTCTTTACAGATGTGTGCCAAAAATGAAAGATAAAGCATGAAACCAATGGTAAATATAAATGTTTTCAGTGTTCTGTCATTTCCTGCTTAATTGAATCTTCATGGCCCCATTTGGGATTTCATGTTTGTTATTTCCTTTTCTAGCTCATTTTACAGATGTGGAAATTGAGGCAAACATTGTTAAGTGATTTGCTCAAGGTCACATGATAAGTAAGTCTCTGAGTCCAAATTTGAACTCGGGAAGATGTCTTCCTCACTTCATGCCTCTGTGCATTATAGTGCCACCTAGCTGCCCCATAAGTAATAATGCCAGTGTTCAAACATGAGTCTTATTACATAGCCAATGTACTTTCTTCCAAATCATACAGTGATCAGTTGGAGCCAAATGAATTTATCAAAAATAAATCATATCAATAGTATCTCTTTAATTTTTAATTTACATGATTAAGTTGGAGGAAATGACACAGACAAAGCCTATTTTGATGTCCATCTTACATTGCCTATTTCAGGAATAGTTTAATGTGTACAGTATTGTAACACTCTACAACTAGCCCTCTGATCAGCTAAATAAATTAAACACATAGTAAGGCACAACATAGAAAATTCTAGATCTGGAATCCCACCTCTGCTATTTACTACCTACACGATTTTGGGTAATTCCTTTTCCTTCTCTGGCTCATTTTCCTAATCTATAAAGTGAGAGAGTTAGCACAGTTAAAAGCTTTCAGATTATCTCACTCTCTAAATCAATAATCCTATAATCTTGGTATTTTAGGAAAGGATTAAAGCTCTCAAAGATATACTTTTTTCTTTTTTTTTAAACAGCCTTTTATTTTTCAAAATACATGCAAAGATACTTTTCAGCATTCACTCTTACAAAACCTTTTCTTCATATTTTTATCTCTCTTTCCTCCTCCCCTAGATAGCAAGTAATCCAATATAAGTTAAATATGCAATTCTTCTAAATATATTCCCACATTTATCAAAAATATATACATTTTGTATATCACTGTTTTTCTTTTCTATAAAATTTTTTCAAAGGATTCTCATGGATTTTTTTTTGCATCTATTTCTTTTTGTGGGTAATCTTTAGCAGCTACCTAAGTGGATCTAAATTGTTTAAAGTTGTTTTGGAACTAGGGCATTGTTTTCCAGGAAACTCGCTTTTAGCCTTTCTGCTTGTGTACTCCTTCTTGCTATGTTTTCTCCATTTATCAGACTCGTGCTGTTGGTAGGGAGTGTTTTGTCTATGAAACAGGGTAATATGTGTCATCCCAGTCTGCAGAAACTGCAATTTTGTAGGCCTGTAACCCACTGTTCTGTATTTTGTCTTCATTCAGCATCATGCTTACTCATTATCAGCAGGAGAATTGTGTAATACATGTCCTGAAAAACAATGCTAAGTCAAGGACAAAGTTTAATTTTCAAAGGAAAAATCCTGTCATCCAGGGGACCCTCAAAGGGAAGTTGTTTTGAAGCTAAAAAAATGTCCTGCCTATGTTCAAGAGACAACATAGTGGAATGATGCAAACATTTGCAAAATGCTAGTTTTATTTTCCATCATCTTCTAATGGGGTGATGAAAGACCTTTTTTTTACTTGGGCAATTTGGTTTCCACAATGCAAACTTGTGTAAAGATTAGAGGAAAAGATACTAGGGTCCAATTGTATCTTCTAATCAAATATATTGAATGATAAGAAAGATATATCCCAAATACATTTGAACTACACTTAGAAAAAGCCTACTTGTATATATTCTCCCCTGATTGTATATTTGATGATTCTTTGACAGCTGGTGATCATGCATGATCACCTGACAACATTTTTTATCTCTTTCAGCTTCTTCATCTATAAAATGAGGAATTTGTATTCAGTGACCTCCTATGTCTCATTCAGCTCTATCTTTCTCGTTATTTTACAAAATGCAGTTTTCAAGGCAATGAATAGTATCCTTATTTTTGCATCTAAACCCAGACATAACTGAGACAAAGAGAGATAAATTCTGGTTACTTTCATTCATTGCATTATATTTGGATAAGGATTTTCATGCAAGGTGGTAAATTCCTTGAAGACAGGAGCTATGTTTTATTGATTTTAGAATCTTCCCTGTGCCCAGTACAGTGAATTGCATAAAGTAACTGCTTATAAAATGTTTTTTTTTTTTTTTTTTTGCTGTGGACTAAACCTGGAAATGGCATTTACTAAGAATCTGTTGTTTACCTAACATCTTTTCTTGATAACCCTGCAACACATAGCAGTATGAAGGATGGTACTAAAAGCATTGAGTGTTACTTAATAACAGTATTTCAGATGTGAGTTAAGAAAGATCAGAAATTAGGATGTGGCAGATAAAATAAAAAGGAAGGGAATGGATATGAGATGAATGAAATGAAAAAAAATCAACAGAAATTTGAAGCTGACAGAGTAGAAAAGTATTAAAGAGAGGAAAGAGACAAAGCTAGCTGACTATTAGCACTTTTAAAACAGAGAGATTGGAGAAAGTGGCAAAATTTGAGCATATGGGAGTGGGGAGATGATGAGTTTAGTGTTGGATGTGTTGAGCTTAAGATGCCAGTAACACAATCCCATAAAGATATCTAGCATGAAATTGGTGAAATACTATTGGAATTAAACAGGACATTAACTGTCATGTAGCACTTCAGTAGAGTGATGAATATTAAAATTAAAATGCAGAAGTCTGTAGAATAGATGGTGGTAATGAGGAAGTAGAATCAATGGAATATTCTTTTTAGGATTGGAACAACATACAGGAGGATGAAATCATAGAATCTGAAAAGTTGAAAGGAATCTCAAAGGACATCTAGTCCAATCTGTTACTAAAGAAAAATCCTCACTACAGAACTTCTGACAAGGAGGCATCTAATCTTTAAAAGTCTGTCCACAATGGGGAACTCAGCATTTCCCAAGAAGGTTCATTGTATATTTAGACAGCTCTACTTTTTGTTTTTGCTTTTTTGCTGAGGCAATTGGGGTTAAGTGACTTGCCCAGGGTCACACAGCTAGGATGTGTTAAGTGTCTTAGGCCAGATTTGAATTCTTCCTGACTTCAGGGCTGGTGCTCTATCCACTGTGCCACCTAGCTGCCCCGGCTCTAATTTTTAAGTACTTTTTTTTTCCTGACATGTAATTTCAATTTGCCAATTTGAAACCCACTGTTTTTAGTTTGGTTCTCTAAAACCAAACAGAACAACTCTAATGATACCTCTTAGTAATAACTCTTCAAGTATTTGAAGTGTTCTTTCTGAATCTTTCTCTTCTGTCACTGGAAATACTAGTTCTTTCAACCTGTCTCTATATCACATGGATTTGAAGACCTCCACCATATTGTTCCAATGTCATTCCTAAAATATGGTGCCCTAAACTAAATGCAGTACTCTAGAATTAATTTCACATGGGCAGAGAACAGATGTACTATTACCTTAGCCCTGGTGGAGGTCCTAATTTATGGTAAAACCATGTTTCTCTTTAATATATGCCATTTGGTTTAACTCATGCTAGTTTTTCAGGCCACAAAATTTTCCAGATTTTTTTTTCTAGACAAACTACTATCTAACTGTGCTTCTTCCATTTTATATTTGTGAAACTGAATTTCTGAAGCTGTGTAAGACTTTACATTTATGTTAATTACATTTTATTTTATTAGGCTCAGTACAATATTATAATCTAATAAGATATTTTGGATCCTAAAATTGTTTTACAGCTTTGATATTTATGCATTTAATAAGAAAATAACTTGAGTTATTAGAATGTGTTAGTGTGGGGATGAATTTTTTTTAGGATAAGAAAGACTTGAATGTTCTTGAAAACAGAGAGAAAACAGCCAGTAATGAGAAGATTGAACATGGGAAAGAGAGGATTATTCAGAGAAAAATACCCCACACTATGGGAGAGGATAGTAACAAGGGTACAAGTGAAAGCTTGTCTAGAAGACAACCACTGATTTCATGAATCTAATAAATAAGTAAAAAAAAGAGGAATAAGGACATGGAAGTTTTCAAATCATGGAAGATGGGAAATGAAGTTTTTGAGAATAGATCTCCAGATTGCCATCTTCCTACCTTTTGAGCTGTACCTTACATTATTTTTCCTCTTCCAATCAAACTGAACTACTTACTGCCCTCTGCACATTCCAGAGATTTCTTATCACTGTGTCTTCATTCATATCATTCTATATGTATTCCTATAGACATTATCTGTAGTCTCTTCCAGAAATAGAAGTTTGATTCTTCCCTTATAATTGATGGAATGCTTCATTGTTGAGACTAAGGTTTAGCATGGGTAATTTGGAGACTGAAGTTTCTTTGAGAGCCATCTTTGAATTCACACTCCTACATGATTCCCATCATTTTCTTTCCCTCATACTGATGCCAGATTAATCTATGCCTTTAAACACAGTCCTGGTCATGTTATCTCTCTGCTCCAGTATCATCAGTGACTTCCTGCTGCCTATTGAGTAAGGTTACACTAATTTTGCCTGACATTCAATACCCTAGAGGATCTGGGATCAGCCTGGTTTTAAGCCATATGTCCAATAAGGTACCTTCATAGTCTGTGTTCAGTCCAATTAGAATTCTCTCTATCTTCCGTGAACACACCCTGTGCTTTCTGATCCTGGTATCTTTGCACATACTATTTCCTAAGTATGGAATATAATTCCTCCCCCTCACTGACCATTGAACTCCTATCTATTTATCAAGGCCTAACTCAAACACTACCTCTTACATGGATTTAGCTAAAAGAATAGGTTTTTTCCCCCCAAGTACAGTGTTAGGCACTGGGTATATGACAATATATATGAAAAACAAATATAAAATAATCCCTGCCCTTTAAGAATTTCATGAATTACCATTTTTTAGCCTTTGCTTGGGCCCAGAGTCCAAACACCAAGAACAGTGAATAGAAGTTGGAAAGAAGCAAATTTTAATGATGGAAGGGAAAATATTCAAATTGGGGCTATCCAAAGATGAATTGGACTACCTTAAAAGGTAATGAAGTCACCTTCATGTAAGGTCCTTAAAAACATTTGGGTAATCTGTTGGGTAGAGTATAGAAAACATTCTTCTTCAAATATGAGTTAAGCTAGATGGTCTTTGAAGTTTCTTCTAAACCTAAACGATGCAATGCTTCCATGAAATCCAATCTATCTTTAACTCTCCTCACCTGCCACCTACTCCAAGATGTCCACCTGTTATGTGGTGTCAGAAATGAACTTTCTTTCCTCCCATTACATTTGATGCCTGTATTTTATTATCATTCTATCATATTGTATATTTGTGTATGTATTGTATGTTTCTCATGAAGTTGTAGTATCTTTATATGCCTTCCAGTGCCAGATTTGGTTCTTTGTTTTTATTTTGAGTTATTTTTATTTATTTTGTCAAATATTTCCCTATTACATTTAAAACAAGTTTAGTGGTTATTTTTAATTATATATTTCAAATTTGCTTTCTCCCTTCTGCCTCTCACTACTCCTTAAGAAAGTGAGCACTTTGATTTCAGTTATCCTTGTGAGATCATGCTGAAAATATTTCTATATTACCTATATTGTAAAAGAAAACACAAACAAAATAAAACAATAAAAAATTCCTTTAAAAGTAGGCTTTAATCTCCATTCAGAGTTTGTCAGTTCTCTCTCTCTGGAAGTGTATAGCATTTTCCATCATAGGTACTTTAAAATTGTTCTGGATCATTGTCTTGCTCAGAGAAGCTAAGTCATTCAAAGTTAATCATCCTCACAATATTGATGTACAATGTTCTCCTGGTTTTGTTTACTTCTCTTTGCATGAGTTCATGTAAGTCTATCCAGGTTTTTCTCAAACCATCCTGCTTCTCATTTCTTATAGTACAATAGTATTTCATCACAGTCATATGCCACAACTTTTAAAGCCACTCTCCAACTGATATGCATTCCCTCAATCTCTAATTCTTTGTTTACGCAAAAAGAGCTGCTATAAGTAATTTTGTACAAATTTTGAACTAAAAAGATATGTGGAATCTATTCTCTTAGCCCATGTTCTAATCTGTGAGTAAGCACAAACACTCTTTTCTATCATAGAACTGTGACCAACTCCTCCAGTCCCCAATATGCTAATGCTCCTTATCATCATGAAACTGTGACCTAGCACTGTAATCATATCCAAGTATGGACCATGCAAGAAACCTGCACCCAGTGCCAGAAAAATGATGCCTGTAATCTTTTTACTGTTATTTCACTCTCTTACCATCTGTAGGTTGAGAGCCATTTTTACCACTGCTGATTCAATTACTCCCAAGGTTTGCTCCTAGTTTGCTAGGGGTGGGTTTTCACTGATACAGCCTGCTATGGCTGTGCTCAAGTATAACAAACCATTCTTGCTGACTTTCTGCATTGTTTTGGTTTAGAAAATTATTTCACCCTCTTCCTTTGTGATTTATGCTTCCCCAGAATTAATTTTCAGATGCTATTTAAAGTTGTAGGGAAATTTGGAAGAGTTGAATGAATTCCTGCCTTTTTACTTCATCTTGTTTTTTATATCTCTTTATGAAAACTTTGTCATCTTGACATTGGTGAGAAACACAATATTAGTAGGTGGTTGTCATTATATCTGTGACCTCCTGCCATTTCTCCCAAACTGTATATGTTAGAACTGTACATCCTTCAATCCCTCAATTTACAAATAGCAAAGTGTATGTGGTGTGTTTGTGGGTGCACATCTGTGTACACTGTGATGGATTCTATAAAAAAATGTCCTACCTAAGTAAGGGATTTAACTTCATCTCTGAGCCACACATCTATATTCATTACCACAGTTGTTACAAGGTAATAGCAATAGGGTATCAATGCCATAAGTGAACAATACACCCTGCATTTCCAGAATCCAATGTCCTTAGTTTCATCTGCCAAGAATTGGTCCATGTGGGGCTTTGGACTCTGAAACTGGTTATAATCCCTACTGTATATTACTCACCTTTGTCCTTCTTTGCTGTTGACCTACATAGACTGGGAACCAATCTTGCCAAATGGCAAGAAATGTGACATTAGGAGAACTGAAAGTTCAAGACAGATCAATAAATAAAGCATTTTGAATAGTATTAAAGATTTTTTTTTAAAGCATTGGGTAGGATTGTACCAAATGTTATAGAATAGAAAGTAATAATTATGCCTTTTGGAGGAATACAACTATTTTGCCTTTAAGGTTAATATGCCTGATGAAAAGATAACAAATTATAAATTGGTAAGAATAATAAAATCTATTCCCATGGATAATTAATTACTCTAAATGGCAAGCACTATCCCTCTAATGAAGGGGTACTACAAATAACATATAAAGCTCGGAACAGTTAAGGTACTTGTTGAAGGTTATACAAGTAGTTTATGACTAGAATAGTGATATGGTAGAAATGAAATAGGAATGGCTTGAGGAACTGGGGAAGGAATAGTGGGAGACAGGTCTTAGAGTCCTTAATAAAAAATTGAATTTCAATTTAATATAGATTTCATGCCATTACTAAGCTTATACCCTAAAAATACAGTGAAAGAAATGGGACCTATGTGAATGAAAATATTTATAGCAGCTTTTTTCATGACAGCCAAAAATTGGAAACTAAGAATATGTCCTTTTATAGGGAAATAGCTAAATAAATTGTAGTTTGTGAAGGTAATAGAATGTTATTATGCCACAAGAAGTGACAAAACGGACAGTTTCAGAGTAAACTGGAAAGTTCTCTCTACACTGAGACAAAAAGAAATGAGCATTAGTAGAAAAACTATATATATACAATGACAATAACTTCATATAGAAAAACAACTTTGTAAGAATTTATATTCTTAATCAACACAATGATAAATCATACTTCCAAAAGAATAAAGATAAAAAAGATCATTCACCTTCTGTCAGAGAAGTAATAACTTAAAATGCAGAAAGAATTATATATTTTCAGATATGACCAACATGGGGATTTGTTTTGATAAATTATGTATGTATTATTAAGGATTTTTAAATTTTTTTTAATTTGCTCAATAGGTTTGGGATATTAAGAATAATAAAAGAAAAAGTGAAAATTTAATAAATTGTTGGGAAGTTAAATGGTACAGCAGATAGAATATTGGCCTCAGAAGCAGAAAGACCTATCTTTCTTAATTCAAATCTGGCCTCAGGTGCTTACTAGCTATGTGATTCTGGACAAGTCACTGAACGTTTTTGCCTCAATTACTTATGTGTAAAATCAGCTAGAGAAGGAAATAGAAAAACTATTTCAGTATTTTTACCAAGAAAACCCCTAAAAGGTTCATGAAGAATCAGACACAAGGGAATTGACTAAAGAGTGACAAAAATATATAATAAAAGAGGCATCAGCAAAAGTAAATGTAAAAGACCATACATAGGAGAGCTGTAGGTAACTAGTATAGTATCTTAAGCTATCTTAATGTTAAATATCTTAAAGTTAATTATGTTATTAATATTAGTTAAGTATCTTAATGTATTCTTCTCTATGACAGTTTTAAGCTGTCCCTAAGATAACATATGAAGCTATCATTAATAAAAATGTTCATCTGATTCTTGCCTTCAATTAGCGCTTTCCTCCTCCCCTTCTGCTTGTGCACTGAACTGTTTGGTTCAACAAATATATTTATGAATACGTTGTTTCCTTATTACAATGGAATATCCTTAAAGGCAAAAAACATTTTTTTCTTTATTATTTCCCCTCTATTCCCTAGCACCTAGTATAGGATCTAGAATATAATGAGCACTGAAAAATTCCAATCACTTGGTTGATCTGGTCATCTCCAAGGTGTAATTATTAAAGCTTTATCATATGCTTTCCCTGTACATGTTTTTATGTGCATGGTAGGAATATTATCTGAAATCAGGGCGGTCTGCTCTCTGAAGGAGGTGATGCTGCTTCTAATGATGGCAACCAGTTCTTGAAAAGTAATCAGAAAATCCAGAAGTGCTAGTTATCTGCTTTCTATATCTGAGAAACTATATTTCATTTTTTAATGTTTAAAAAATTTGATACACATTGCTTTATGAATCATGTTGGGAGAGAAAAATTAGAGCAAAAGGTAAAAACCATGGGAGACATAAAAAAAGAAAAAAGAAGTGAACATAGCTTGTGTTGATTTTCATTCAGTCTCTATAGTGCTTCTTCTGGATGAAGATGGCATTTTCTGTCCAAACTCTATTGGGATTGCTTTGAGTCACTGAACCACTGAGAAGAATCAAGTCTTTCATAGTCAATCATCATACATCCTTCTTGTTATTGTGTACAATCTATTCCTGGTTCTACTTGTTTTGTTCAGCATCAATTCATGTTAATCTTTCCAAGCCATTCTAAAATCAGCTTGCTCATCATTTTTAATAGAATAATACTCCATTATCTTCATATATTACAATTTATTCAGCAATTCCCGAATTGATGGACATCTACTCATTTTCCAATTCTTTGCAATCACAAAAAAATGCTACAAACATTGTGAGTCCTTTTCTTTCCTTTATGATTTCCATGGGATACAGATCCAGTAATGGCACTCCTGGGTCAAAGGTCATGTACAATTTTATATCTCTTTGGGCATAGAGAAACTACTCTTCTTATGCTTATTGGACCCAAAAAAAATATGATAGAAGGATAACAGAATAAATGTTCTTTCTTTTCCATTTAATAATAAATTTTCCCTAGAGAGCCTCATACCAATTCCATTTACCTTTTTATAGAGTAAGAGTCTGGAGCTTATGGAAGTTAAGTGATTTTGTAAAGAGATAAGGACTGGACTTGGAGTCAGGAGAGTCCTATCTAAGCCAATGATGTGGTATTACTACACTACCTAATGAGGCCAAAAGCAAACTCAACAATCCTCTAAGCATCAGCTATCTATCTGGAAATGGTGGTGACAATCATAGTATCACAAACCTGTTCCTACAACTTGTATGAGGATTAAGTGGAATAATGAAGCAAAGTACTTGGTAATTTTTTTAAAAATATGATAGGTCAGGAACTTTTATTATTCCCGATTGCTTCATGAACCACCATGATGGTATGATGCTACAACATAGATCAAGAATGATAGCTAGAATCTCTGAAATTATTTTGCTTTTGCTTTTCTAAGTGAAGAAATCATTTTGACAATATCTTGGTAAATGGTGTAAGATATTGATCTATGTCTAATTTGGGCCAAACTGCTTTCCAGATTTCCCAATGTTTTTACCAAATTATGAATAAAGATATTTAGAGAGAAAAAAATGACTCAGTGAGAAAAGGCATGCTATAGAGTTGAGTGTTTCCAAGACTTCTCTGAACCATGTCAAGAAATAAAAGATCGGTTTGTCATTTGTGTTGTCACTAGAAAGCAGTTATAGAGATATGATTGTGTTATAATGAATTATATCCATATTCAAGGGTTCATTTTAATATAATGATCCATAGTTACAATACCCACCTCATGTATCATATAATTAATTCTAGACCACAGCCCAATCAAGTAGGTGATGTTTCCCTTTTCTATTTGATCTATTTTAAATATCATGAAACTGATATTTCATACTGATGCTCAGATAACCTCATGTACCAAGAGCACACAAAATAATTACATTTCAAAAACTTCTCTCCATTATGAAATACTGTTAAGAATAATATTGGCTGCAAAGAATAATATAGCTTTAGCCATCACATTCATATCATTTCTATCTAGTATCATGATTCTGATGTTTTATAAGGTGAATTTTCTTTCTAAACACCTTTCCACATGCATTATATTCATAAGGTTTCTCTCCAGTGTGAATGCTTTGGTGGCTGGTAAGAATCATCCTTAAAGGAAAAAAAAAACCTTTCACATTGATTGCATTCACAAAGTCACACAACTATTACATGGCAGAGCTGGGATTTAACCCAAATCATCTAATATTAAGCTCAATATATCTGCAATTATTACATATTATATATATATACACTATGTTTCTTTTCTAATAATGACTAGGCATTTAATAAATGCTATGTATTGGTGTTGAATTTGCCTACCGGTCATTTATTTGTCATTTTGGACAATTTCAGCACATTAAAACACATACCTTGAAAAAAATAGAGAAATGCTTGTGTTTATCAAAATTTAATAGAAAAAAGGAATGAAGAGGGGGGGGAAAAGGCACTTCAAATTTTCTTTAATTACAGCTGAAATGCTTTCTACTTAGATTATAGAATTTTTGCACCTAAGACCAAAACCAGCACTGATAGATTTGAATGAATATGGGATATAGATAATATTATAATTAATTTACAAGTATTTTGTATCTATCTATTTAATTGTTTTATCAAACATTTTTATGTAAACTCCTAGATGGCAGGAACTATTTTCATATTTTTATGTCTCATTGAATTTCTAGTGCTTAGCAGGATTTCTGCACATAGTAAATACTTAACAGATATGTATTAGTTGATAAAAATGAAAGATTGATATTAGAATAATGGCATTATCTTGGTTTGAGATAGATCTTGGGAAAATCTATCGTTCCCATTGTATTATGCCCTTCTCTCTTTTATGAGTTCCAAAACATTTTGATGCATAACCCACTCAATACCCAAAGACAAGAATCATAATCAACAGGCCAAAAATGTGTCCTAATTAAACCAAGTTTGTGATGACATCTTCCAAGAGATATAATGACCAAGTAACATAACAAAAAAGAAGTAGTGGCCTTCTTGCATAGTTTTAAAGGATATCTTTGGGCAGTTGCATGGCTAAAGCCTTCTGACCCAGAAAGAAGATCCACAATGAGCTCCATTGATAGCTCTGGAAAAATAGAGATATACACTATCAATCACAAGTTAACTCTGTACACATGTGGAAAATAGCACATCTCATCTGTGGTCACCCACGCTTTTGCCTTGATGTTTTTCCCCCAATATTTCCTTTGGATTCTAGTCCTCTGTCCCAGTTGCACAATAGAAATGCTAAAGGGCATTTGTCACCCTGTCATATGGTCAAAGCAATGCTTTTAACAGGAAACTACAGAAAAAATAACATTTGTCATATGTTACAGATTTCCTAAATTCCTTTGATGTTACAGGTTCTTTCAAAAATAGTATTTTTCTGTTTCTACTACAGTAAAAACAAACAACAATTTACAATTTTAGCATTTCACAAACTCTATCTTTGTGGAAAAGATGAAAAGATATGGGCTAACAATTGATGACAATTGCTTTCCACAATAATACAGTTAAGTGGATTTCGAACTGATTAAATGACTGATCTCAAAGAGTAATCATTAATAGATTGATGCCAAGTTTGGAAGGAGGGTCCCAGTGAATTGCCCCCTAGAGATTTGTCCTTGGCTCTTTGCTGTTTAATATTTTTTTTATCAACGACCCGGGTGATGGTACAGATAGTATGCTTATCAAACTGATGACACAAATATGAGAAAAAGAGTTGACATACTGGATGACAGAATCAGAGTCCTTACAAATTTTGATCTCCCTAAACCATTTGAAACTCAAATGTAAAAGTCCTACATGTGTATATAAAAAGTTACCTTTGCAGGTACAATATAAAGTGACAAGAGTTTAGTAGGTTGCAAGCTCTATGTGTGCCAACATGTCAATTAAGAAAGTTGATGTGGCCCTTTATTGTGTGAAGAGAGACATAGAACCTAGAATATGGATGGTGTTAAACCCATTACACTCTACTTTGGTCCAGTCACATATGGAATATGAGATTTGGTTCTGGAAGCTTTTTTGGGGGTGAAGATTCATTGATAAATTGGAGATTATACAGAGGAGAGCAACTAGTGTGGTGGAGGGTGTTAAGATTATGTCAAAGAAGATTTATTGAAAGAAAAATAGAGAGGAGGGATGTACAATAGCCATTTTAAGTAAATGAAGGTTTGTTAAATGGAAGAGGACTACATTTTATCTGTGTGGCCTCTATATAGAGCTACATATAGTAGATAGAAATAGAATAGAGGAGCTCAATGTAAGCTCATCTTAATAATTCAAGTTCTTCATTAAAGAAGCATGGGATACTTCATTAGGGAATGTTTGCCCGGAGGCAAAGGTTCACTTGTCGGGAATATTGTAGATGAATTTTGTTCAGGAATGGATTGGATTAAATAACCTCTGAAGTTTCTTGTACCCTAGAAGTAGTGCAATTCTATGAAAATTAGAGGCAATGATGGTAGATTTGAAGTCGAGAATCCTAGTTCTACTAATTACTACCTATGCAACCTTCCAAATATCTCTTCTCTCTGAGTCTTAGTTATCTCATCTATAAAATATAAGGGGCATTGACTTTGATTATTAAGGTCCCTTTTTAGCTTTAAATACAATGATCCCAGGAATCCTTTCCCTGATCTTTTGTTACTCTGGATACTGCATGTATTGGGAAGAATTAGCTGTCTGGTTTGTTTAAAACTGAATAGGAATTCCTCTTCCTACATATCTTTTTCTGCCACAGACTGAGTATTAAGTAGTCCAGTACAAGAAATATGGGGCAGCTAGATGGTGCAGTGAATAGAATGCTAAATCCAGAGTCTGGAAGACTCAAATAGCTGAATTCAAATCTAACCTCAGACATTTACTAGCTGTGTGATCCTGGGCAAAACTAAACCCTGTTCACCTCAGTTTCTCAGCTGTAAAATGAGCTGGGGAAGCAAATGGCAAACCAGGATCCACTACCTTTGCTAAGAAAGCTCCAAATGGGGTTACAGAGTCAAATATGAATGAAACAAATTAGCAACACAAAGGATACACCAGTTGTAAATTATGTTTATTGTTTTCTTCTTAGTAGACTCTAAAAATGTTCATGGTAATTTCTGGTCTTAATTCTAACCTGATGGTGAATTTCCTTTTATAATGGAGGCCACAGATTTGGTATATCTTCAGACTTCTCTGCTAAGAATCAATGGTAACTTTCAGTATATCTCATCCCAACCCATTTGGGACCTGAAGATTTGACCTCAGAGAATTTTCAGTGACGCATCTCAGCTTCTCTTCCACAGCTCAAGGAAAAAGATAGAAATATTGTTTCCTACAACTATCTGAGAAGAATACTTGGCAAATAGCAAGGGCGCGTGGAAGTCCACTAGGGAACAATATCTCAAATTCTAATAAGTTTTTCCCCATAAAAAATGATCTCCATCAGTAGCTCATCCCTCATCTGTGCCTCTTACTCTTTCCTCATGTTCTCTAATAAATGCAAAAACACATGTTATGTTGCATCATTTCTGGTTACTCTAGATAAAGAAACAGTCCCTTTTGGTTAGTGTGACTTATCCTGGAAACTCATGCATGTCACCTGAATGCCTGAATCTGGCACAATTTCAGATTTGTTTGGTTAGGACTGAAAAAAATTTATTGGTATTCTGGAATTCTCTGGACTCACTTTAGCAGGACCTGGTTAGGAAGAGGCTATTGATTGTGGGATGTTCATAGTGATATATGAGATTATTTTATTGTTCCCTAAATGTCAGCCAACATTTTCCAGGAACTGACCAGGAATAGATAAGAAATTTATGTGATGTAAATAAATTTATATGGGCATGTATGTATATATATACACATATATATGTAAATGTATATATACATATATAGATAAATTTTATGTATTTTTATAAAAGAAAAAGATGAGGTATGCTAAATAAAAGATAATTTTTGAGAGATGGGAAGCTGATATAAATCTATACTTTCTAAAATATAAGCTTATATATACCTTTCTGTGTTTCCCAACTTTCCAAATAGCATGTTTTAATTGGATTGAACCTTAGAAATCATTTAGGGTTCTTAACCTGGGTCTATAAACTTTTTTTTTCTTATTTATAATATTTTGATAACTGTGATTCAATATGATGTGTTACAGTGATTTGTAATTGTATTTTATTTTATGCATTTCATAACTTTTTTTTTCTGAGAAGGGATCCATATTATTCACTAGACTGCCAAAGGAGTCCATGACACACACACACACACACACACACACACACACACATACAACTACTGATCTAATCCCTGATTTCTAATCTAATCTAGTTCCTTGTTCCGTAGTAAAGAAAGGTCCAGAAAGATTGTATGATTTATCTCAGCTCACTCAGTGAATTTCAGGGAGATCTGTGTTTAGGAGTTAGACTTCCTTTCTACTACTTCAGAACTCCACCATATCCGGCCATCCTCAATCCTGTCTCCCCCTCTAGCATCACCACCATTACCTCCTTCATTCACATAGTGGCAGAACTATATTAGAGAATAAAAGGGAGAGAAAGTAGCCAGTAATGCTTGTAAAGATATAAAAAAGATAGGAAGCTACCAGAGAAGAATGTTATAGAAGTTCAAGAGAGGGAAAGTCTTGAAACAGAAGCAATAATCAAATGCTTCCAGGATGTCAAAGAAAATGAAGACTAAGAAAATGATATTGGATTCATTAATTTGCAAATAATTGGTGACCTTGAAGAAAGTGATTTCAGTACTTTGGGATGGAAAATAGAGAAACCAGCAAAAGAGAAGTCAGATGAAATGAGGGAATAGAAACAGTGGAAATCTAGGCTTTCAAGAATTTTGGAATGAGCAAAGTTTGACATTTTATGAGCTTTTTTTAAGCTCAAGAGAAGAGTTTAGTCTTTGTTTTTTAATACAAGTGGACTGAGCAAAGTGTTAATAAATGAGAAAGCCATGATTTCTACTGCATGGAATTGCAATTGATCTGTAACTCAAAACTTTACTAACTTATTATGGTTGAGATGTAAAGTTATCTGCCCACAAAGGTACAGAGTAAGGATATAAACCCAACTATCTCTTAACTGTATGTTCAGCACTGTGCCCAGTACATTATGTTAGTATAGCAGTAAAGCCTAAGGGAGCTCGATTTCAGTCTCAGAAGTTCCACTAATGGCCTGTAACTATGTGCAGATGACTTTCTAAGCCTCAATTTTTTCAATTATAAAATGGACAGCTGTATCATCTCTAGCAACTCTTCTAGTTCCAAAATTCCATGATTGTATGAACCATCATCTATAAGCAAGAAAACAAATAAATAAAGTTCCCTTCTCTGGAACTCTATAACATGGTTACTGCAGAAGCAGTCACAAATGCATGGGACTTTCTCTCTTTTTCTTTTTTTTTTTTTTTTTTGGCTGAGGCAGTTGGGGTTAAGTAACTTGCCCAGGGTCACATAGTTAGGAAGTGTTAAATGTCTGAGACCATATTTGAACTCAGGTCCTCCTCACTTCAGGACTGGTGCTCTATCCACTGCAGTAGCTTCTTTCATAGGCTGATCCCTTGTCAGCAGTTCCTTCTCCACATGAGAATGTGACACCTGGTCATTCATGACATCATCAGGCAGAAGTACATGTGACATGAGGTTGTTGTTTGATTCCCTCTTGTCATCGATCACTTTTATTTGAAAGATGATTGTTTAGAAATATGGTCTCTAGCCAGGAAACAGAGAAAGCTGTGGACATCAAATATGCTCTGTTAATCTCATAGAATCTTAGAATTGGAAAGGACTTCACAGGTCATGTAGTCCAGCAGAAATTCATTCCACAACACAGATACCCCCAAAATATTCAAGCAACTTCTGCTTGAAATTCTCCAGTAAATGGGAGTAACCTATTGAGTCAGTCCATTCTACTTCTGAACATTTGTGATCCTTAAATTCTTCATTAAATAGAGGGCTGTTTCTTGAGAGTCTTGGCTTCTCTCCTTTGGCTCAAGTTGCTACTGTTGGACTAATCCTAGCAGATCAAATCAAGAAATATTTTTGAAGTGCTTACAATGGATCAGGTATTGTGCTAAGAACTAGGAATAAAAATATCAGCAGAAAGATAGTTCATCTTCTCAAGAAACCATCGAAAAAGACAATACAAAAAGGAAGCTGGGCATAGAAGGTAAGGAAAGGCATCTACTATTATAGGCCATGGTGGAGAAATAAATCTGGATAGTCAAGAATGGAGCCCTAAGAATAATAAAGGAATGGAACCAGGCTTCCAAGGAAAGGGATTTCAGAGCTATAAACTTTAGGCTGGTTTTTGTCCAAGTAACCACCTGGAACATGGAGAGCTATATACACAGCAGCTTCAGTATGTCACCATAGATAGTCCATCTACCATCCCAAGGTTTGAGGAATAACTATCAGAACCTTTACCCCATCCCTGAGGCCTCCCTTTAGGGAGCATCCCATTTCTCCCAGAAACTGTGGGCCCTCTCTTCTCTCTCCCATTTCCCTTTTCCATCTCACTCCCACCTCAGTCCAATGGACTTCTCTCTGGGTTGACCTTGCACTCCTAAATTGCTGTAATCTATATCCATTGCTCCTTATTTTGCTGTCTCTATTCAAACAAAACAAGCTTAATCTATTTTCAAATACCAAATAGTCCTTCAAATATTTGAAGATAGCTATCCTGTCCCTGCTTAAATGCTTTCTTCTCTACTCTAAACATCCTCACTTCCTTCAACTATATCCTTCCTTCACCATCTTGGTCACTTTCCATTCAACTTGCTTATAAGGTAACCTATAAATAATCTTCCTAAAATGTGCTGCCCAGAACTATACACAGTAATGAATGTATGAAAAAATTTATTAACTACTTACTATGTGCACAGTACATTCTAAGTATTGAGGACACAAATAGAAAAGGAAGACATTCTCTGCTTTTAAGAATTTCACATACTAATATGGTAGACATGACATATCAGAGATTTCAGTTGTAAGTCAGGTGGCAAAGCCCAGTGGCCCTTAAGATGCTGTAGCAAGGCAGATGATCCTATACCTATCATTTGCATTAATAAAAATATTGATTTTGTTGTTTTTGAACCATTTGATGATTCAAGGGACTTTGTACTTAGAACTTTCTTTTTTTTCTTCTGGGTCTTTTGTACCTGTTATTGCTGAGGAGATGGGGCTCTAGCACCTGAAGAGACAGTGTTCAGGTCACATCTTCAAAAAGAGTTGCTTTTCTGTCTAATGGCTGTTGGGGAAAATTTGGAAGCAGCCCATGGGAGTAGGGGAGGGGAGCATTGCCATTCCTGGGGCTCCCGAGTTTATTTGCCCTACAGTTGGCAGTTGGTTGGCAGTTGGTGTAGGTGGTAGTGAGTATGATCAGCCTTTTCTCCAGGGCTTGCTACCCTGGATGATATCATTGATGCAAGGCTGGAGGTAGAGCTGGTGGTCTGGGAAGAAGGTATTTTGCTACACAGTTCCTTTGCTGCCCATCCATGGCATTTGATTGGCTGCTGCCAGTGAAAGTGATAAGAATGACAGGTCCCTTTTCCATGGAGATGGGATGATATTTCTCAAGATGACTATGAAATGGGAAAAGGAAGCAGAACTGGTAGTCTTGCAGGTAAATTAAACCTGGGGCAAATAATCCAAATGTTATCTGCCAGGACAATGAATAATGGGATTGTAATCTTGTAGACATTGCTTCGGTTAATGTAAACTGAGATAGTTAGCTCTTTTGAATTCCATGCCAAATTGTTGACTCATTTTCAGCTTGGTGTCCACTAAATTCCCTAGAGTTGTTGATTTTTTTTTAATAGGAACTTTTGTAATTTAGAAGAATAGGATCTAGCATAGGAAGAGACTTCAGAGATACTTGGGTTTGACCCCCTTGATTTACTATGTTGGCACTCATTTCTTGTTAACTTAGCTAACTAAATACAAACTATTTTTAATCAAAGGAATTAAAAGAAATGAAATGTTGTTTTATGAGATGCTGGTTCAGACTACTTCACTAGTATAGAAAATACAGAGAATAAAACATCCATAGCTTCTCATTCTTTGCTAATTTTAGGATAACAGATTAAAAAATGAAAGGGGCTTGGATTTCATCTAGTCAACCGCTTTATTTACCCAAAGAAACAAGAGGACTGACAAGATTAAGTGATTTTTTGCAAGGATACACAGGTACTATGTGACAGAGGTAGGATTTGAGCCTAAAACCAGAATTTTTTTTCTATATCATTTTTACTGTTGACAGTTAGGGGGTTTAGAGGATGGAGGGCTGGACTTGGAGTTAGGAAGACTTTACTCTGAGTTCAAATGTTACCTCAGACATTAGCCATATGATGCTGGGCAAGTCACTCAACCCTGTTTGCCTCAGTTTTCTCATCTATAAAATGAAATGGAAAAGTAAGTTGCAAACTACTCTAGTATCTTTGCCAAGCAAACCCCAAATGACTTATAATGAGTCAAACATAACTGAAAAAAAGACTGAACACACCAACATCCATAAGGGTACCCATTATTCTACATCAACTTCTAATCATGAACCTTCCTCCCCAATAATAATTATATATATCTTGCCACTTGTTGTTTACAAGTCATAATTGAAATAATGAGATAATGACTAGAAATATAGAATGATTGACTATCTTGGTGTGTATAATAAATACATTATTAAGAAAATAGTGTTTATCAATTTAAATCACATGATTTCCCTCTCCATCCCTCTCCCAAACCCCAAGTAATTTATTGCATTTAAGCAACAGTTTTATCCTTTTGAGATAAATGCCCCCTTTCTTATCCAACAGTAAAAAAAAAAAATGAACGCATTCACTGACATTCTCTAAACTAGTGTATCTACTCTTTTTGTCTTTAAACTGAGCCTTCCTATTATGTCAGTTGCTATTATGTCCCCATAAGCATTTATCAAATGCTATCTATGTGCCAGGCATTATGGTAAGTACTTTACAAATATCATGTTGTTTGCTATTATCATCACCATTTTACAGTTAAGGAAACTGAGGCAAATTGAAGGTAAATGACCTCAAGATCATATGAATAATAAGTGTCTAAGCCTGGTTTTGAATTCAGGTATTCCTGACTTCAGGACTAGCCAGAAATGTATCCACTGAACCATCTAGTTGCCTTCTAAGGCTAGTCTCCATTAGCCCAATGAATCAATTTTTTAAAATCATAAATTGACTCATTAATAGACTTCTCTTGGCCAGTGGAGGATACTTCGTTCCAGCTTCGTCACAATAAAACCCTTTTTTCATGGGAGAGAGATGATGGATTCTTATGTTTTTTCTACTCCCAAATTCAGAAGTGAAAATCCACTTCTCAATGGCTTCAGTAGTAATGCACTGGATTGAAGTCAGGAAGACTTCTTTTAACTGTGTGATACTAGGCAAGTCACTTACCCAATTCTCAACTTCAGTTTCCTTATCTGTAAAATGGAGATAATAAAAGCACCTACCTCCCAAGAGTAGTCAAGAGGATCCAGATCAAATGAAAGTTTATTGGAGAGAACAAAGCTCTTTGCAAATTTTAAAGTGCTTCTGTACCAGGTGCCTACTGTTTGTTAAATGGGGGAACGTCAATGAGCTCAGGGTCTCTATTCCTACTGATTGAAATTCTCAGATCCACCCTCTTAGGTTCTCAGTTAAGCTTTGTCTTTGGTTTGAAGGGAAATGTTTTCAAAACTTCAATGAAGTTCACAGGAGAGGAAAAGACTTCAGGCACCCTAAGTTAACAAATGCCTTCTCAAATGCTAAATTAAGGAGATACAAGTGAGACTGATTGCCAGAAATTAATGACATACCAATTCTTGTTCAATATTTGCAATGTGATTTCCTCACTTCTCTAATTGTTTGTCCTGTTGATTTGTTTTTAAAGAGAAAAACAGAATAATACTGCCAGGAGTATCTGAATCTGATTGACAAGATTTAGAGCCAAACTTGAGGTCTGAAAATCCTATCCCATTGTTTTACAAATTAAGAATTGAGATTCAGAGAATGGATGTGACTTCTTTTTTATCCAAGAGAATACTAAACCCTGAACACAGATGGAATCCAGCAACTTATATTGAACATGGTAGAAAGCAGGTATGGAAAATGTCTATTTGAGATAGGAGAAGAGAAGATTTTTCAAAAGGCCCACCTGTGGCCTAGATTGGCCTCTCATTTGGTTATTGCAAACAGGTGAGGGGCCTATATATATATATATATATATATATATATATATATATATGCTTCTTTTCTTCATGGGGAAAGGGTGAAGCAACAGCAGGGATTTCTCGTTTCTTCAATGACAAGCTGAGAATTTACCCTATTAGTGAGGGCCAAGTCAGGTTTTGGAGAAGAAAGAATGGATTTGAAAGGGGCGGTAAGAGTTGTTTTTTAATTTAATTTAATTTAATTTTAGGGAAAAGGAGGAGAGTAGATAGTAGTGGTAATAAGTATGGAGGAAGAAGAAAAATTAAAAGAAGTTTTTAGGTTGGAAATTGATGGTTAAGGGAATTGTCTTATTTCATATTCTGAAACTCTTTGGGCCTATGAGTAAATATCATTGCTAATAATCCACTGTACTCTCTGCCAATATTTCACTTACTTTAGAATAAGCAATTTAAATGCTAAATGAGGTGAAACTTAAGATATGAAGTACAGTAGATTAGTACTCTGACCTCCCCTGCAAAATAACCTATGATACTGGGACTTCATACCTGACTCTTCTAGCTTCCCAACATAGCTCTGGGAAAAAATAGCATAGATTAGTTAGCTGGTCTCTTGTCTAAACAATCCATCAAGGGATAGTCATTGGATCTATAAAGAATTCTGCCTTCCTCCTCCATCATCTTGCTTGCCTATGTGGCCAATTTTCTTCTGTAGTCTGAACTCATATCTTGTATTCTGGTGGATCATTGTTGATAGGTACCAACCCTATACTCAGTGTATGAATAAATGAAGAATTAGGTTCTGTTTGTTAGTTGACTGGTTGGCTTCTTGTGAAAATTAAATCTTGTTCTCCCAGAAATCTCTTAAGGGAGAATTGGGCCTGGCTATAGGGGGGAGGGAGGGAGGAGAGAGATTTGGGTTTAATGTGGGGGAAAAATATTTTAATAAAGATTGAGGCCTATGGAATATGGTGAGGCAGGGGGATATGGTACATGAGACATATGGTACATTGAGACATCATATTAACTGTGTGGTTTAGTGCAAGTCCCTTAAACTCTCAGTGCCCCCAGGTAAGCTAAAGGTGAACTATTGAACTATATCACTGGAAGGAGTTTCTACTTTGATAAAATCACAAGTCCTCTCTACATACATTCACTGAGCAATGCTGCAAATAATGTCAATAGAGTTTATGTCCTCCTTATTAGATTGTGCAGGGATCTTCTTATTTAAACTTTGTGCTGCCTCAGGGCACTTCAAACATGTTTGTAAAAAGAATTAACCAATTAACAAGTATTTTCAAAGCAATGGTATGGTCTTGTATTCACAATCCAACTGAGATTTTAGTGTGACCAGATTCTCTGTACCTACACAGGTCAAGAACAGATCTGTAATTTAATCTTGGAGAGTTTCCTAGAACACTTTAAACTTAAGACTTGGAGTAGTTAGAAGGTATAATAGATAAAGTACTGGTCCTGAAATTAGGACGACCTGAGTTCAAATCTGGCCTCACATTTAAATTACTAGCTGTGATCACTTAACCTTAACTGCCTTGCCCAAAAATAAACAGCTATAGTTTTTAAACTATAAGAGAGCTATAAGAGAATACTGAGCTATTTTGTGTCACTGTACATAGATATAAATGTATGTGTATAGACATATTTACACACATATGTATGGAGTGACTTAATATGGTAATTTTCAGTGAGGAAATGTTGATCAGCATTTATTGTGCAGCTTATAATTTTAGTTACTTGGGAAACTGAGATCAAGTGAATTCTCGAATTATATAGCAAGTATTATAGTCAGAAGTAAAATTTGAACCCAGGTGTCACTGGCCCTTGTATATGTGTGCATAAATAATTTAAACTGAAAGAAAATTGTTCCTACATTTCAATTTCATAATTGAATTGGATACTGAGGGCATGAGGGGGTAGTTTTTAATGGAAATTTTTAAATGTAAAATACAAAGAATCTATCTGTGGGTCTCCTTTTCCTGAATGAGATTTAAGATCTAAATTCTATGCTCCACCTCATTTCATTACTTAAATATCTTCCCCTGTGATTCTCTTTTACTTCTATCTCAGAAGAATACTGTTTCTTTTATTCTCTTTTCTCCCCCTCTCTTCCAGTCTGGCTATCAATTTCATCATTCAACCAAAGCTTCCTTCTCTAAAATTACCAATGATCTCTTCTCAATCTTCAACTTTCTTGTCAAATGCTGTAGAAAGGTACTTTTAATCCCCTTCTTCTGAATATTATCTCCTTTCTAAGATTCATGACACATCTCCCTTTTCTTCTAATTTCTCCTCAATCTCCTTTCCTGTTTTTGTTTTGTTTTGAATCCTTGCTATGACCGATAACTGCGTGTCCCCCTCAGGTCCCTGTCCTGGGTCCTCTTTTCCTATTCTATACTATCATATTGATCTCATTGACTTCCATAAATTTAGTTATCATCTCCATATATCTAGCCCTAGACTTTACCCTGAGTTCCAACTTACCAAATATATTTGAGATCTCATTTTTCTTGTCCCATGGCTATTTTAATTTTCACAATATCCAAAACTGAACTTATTTTCTTTTATCCAAACTCTTTCCCCCCACTATCCTCCCAGTCTCACCAAGGGTCACAACTTTTATGTCATCTTTGATTCCTCACTCTCAAACTATTCAATGCATTGTCAAATCATATATATATGTGTGTATATATATATGTGTGTGTATATCATATATATATATATATATATATTTGCAATATTTCTCCTGTAGTGACTTTCCTTCTACTCATTTAGCCACCCTCCTAATATAAGCCTTCATTACTTCTCTCCTGGACTAGAAGGCAATAGCCTTTTAATTGGTCTTACTGTCTCAAGTCTGCCTGAAATCCATCATTTATTTAACTACCAAAATGAATTTTCTTCCTAATCAATTAGTCTTAGAATCTCATGTCTCCCAATAAAATTAAATGCCTCACCATTAGCTCCAGGACCATCTTTTTGCCACTTATAATTCTTCATTCCTGAGAACCTGTCTACCTTCCTAGTCTTCCTAAACTCTAATCTCTCTATATATATTGATTCAGCTACATCAGGCAGCTAGATGGTGTGTTGAATAGACAGACCTGGAGTCAGGAAAATGCATTTTCCTGACTTCAAATCTGGTCTAAGACACTAGCTGTGTGACCCTGGCTATGTCACCTATCCAGTTGCCTATCAACTTTTCTCAGCTGTAAAATGAGCTGAGGAAGGAAATGGCAAACCATTCCAGTATCTTAGCCAAGAAAACTTCAAATGAAGTCATGAAGAGTTTGACACACCTAAAGCAAACAACATATTGATCTACTTGCTGTTTCTTGAATAGTACACTAAGTTTTCATTTTGTCCCTGATCTGGAGTAACTGTCCCCATGCTCTGAATGTTCTTTCCTCATACTTCTGTCTTAGTTTTCCTGACATCCTTTGAAATTTTGTTCAAATCGCAGTGTCTATAGGAGATCTTTCTCAATCCTCCCAATGCTTTCTTTCAAATTTTCCCCTACTTTTGTGTATATGTATAGATGTATATTTATATATCATATGTACCTAATTATATGTATGCTCTAGTAGAATGTAAGTTTCTTGAAGGCAGAGTTTTTTTTGGCTTTCTTTATATTCTCAGTATTTAGCACAGGGTCTTACCATATAGAAAGAGTCCAATATAAATAATTAACTGAAATGTCTTAACATCAAGAAATCAAATAACAATGATTGTCTCTAGAGACATTTATTGGTCTTTTTGATCACTATAAAAAATACTCTTTTAGTAACTTTCCAGCAACCAAATGTCTAAAGAAAACAAGGAAAGGGACTTTATATTCATAGATCTTTTGATGTTCTGAATTTTACTTAAGATCACTAGGCTAATTGCTTATTTATGTTTTGGTCAAGCAAAACATCCTTTTTGCATCTCCAATTTATTTCCAGGAAAATATAGGACTTTTGTACTTGGTTACACTGAGATTTTATATATGTATTCAACCTTCCCCCCCTCACCCCAGTCATATCACATATTACAAGTACAGTTTCTTCAAAATTTGGTAGTCTATAAATTTCAGTGGTTTGTTATCTGTGTCAAAATTCTGTTTGGTTTTTAGAATCTGCTCAATATTCTTTATATTGAGAACTGAAATTTACCTGAAAGTCAACAAAACTATTTATAGTTACAGAATATGACAGAAGCCTGTTCAATTTCCCAAAGCAGCCTACCTCTCCCCCCACTTTCTTGGATAGGGAAGGAGAGTCCAATATTCAGACTTAATATTTTCATCCATACAATCTGAATAAGACAAAGGATTTATTTGTAACATCTAAGTAGTTACCTGAAGTAATAAATTAAATGGAAATGATGGGTTCTTTTTGTTAAAATAATCTCAAATAATCTTTCAGTTCAAATCTATGACCCTCATAGACTAAACATATCTGTTTCAAACTATAACTTGGTGCAGGCTGCTATCTAGATTCCAAAGAATCAGAATTCTTATAGGCTTGATTATTAAATAAGAGCCTTGAAATGGCCAGTAATAGAATGTTGCTACATTCTACACTGGTAGAGTATTTGGTCCTTTTCAAAAAAACTGGCATTGTAAAAATATGATCAACATAGCCCTATCATAAAATGTATTTTCACATTGTATGTACATATCACATTGTATGTACATAATTCTACTCTAATTATCTAAACAATTATTTCTATAATAAGTACCTATCACTTCTTGGTCTTTTGGCTAAGATCAAGCGTAACAAGTGCCTATCAACTCTTTAGAAACATGTTCAAATTTTCAGTGTTTATATCTATTTCTTTTCCTTCCTTTTCTTTCTTTCAAAAATGTCAAAAAAAAATTGTAGATTATTTGCTCTTCTTCCCCTCTCATAAAGGAAGAAACTGAGGTCCACAAAGGTATTGATATTCCCAAGTTGTGTAGGTAGTATATTATAGAGCTAGGATTTAAACCCTTCTCACAAAATATTCATCTTCTGACCCATTTTTCCTATCTCTTAATTGAATTTTTATTTATGTTCTAGTATATGACTATGCAAGGATGTTTAATTAAATACTTAATCTAACAATGTTTACATGATTTAACATCTTAAAGAAAAATACTTTGAGTTTCAGTCCCTTAAGTTTTGTGAAATGGTTATACTGAGTTAAAAAAATGTTTCTATGTTTCCACCCATTGGCTATAGATTTTCTCTCCAGAGAAACACAAAATAAATCTGTTTTAATCCTCATGACAATCCTTATTGGATGCCATCCTTTGTCTCTGGCCCCCAATTTTTAAACACCCTCAAATCCTTTAGGAAAAAATCATTATACACTGGTTTTGACTTCCTCTTACCACCCTGGTCACCTTCCTCTGGATGTGCTCTACTTTGTCAATATTTATATTATAATGTGTCCCAGAACATAATATTCCAGATGTCTGACTTGGGATGAGCATGTTGAAACTATTGTCAACTTTGTTGTAAACACTCAAATTTTTGCCTAAGGTTATTAGCAATTTGCACAGACTTGTATTCATATTGCAGTCAATTATATCTTCACAAGAAATTAAGCTAGGTATTTTCTAGATAGCATTTGGTGCTATTTATTAACATAAATGTACTATTTTACACTTATGGTTAAACTTCATTTCATTCCTTTTCTAAAATTTTAATATATGTGTAAAGCATTTAATATAGTATCTGGAACATAGACACTTAATAAGTGCTTATTCTATTACCTTCCCTTTTCTCCCAAACTGTTCCTATGATGCCTCATTCTAGATTGGCTATAATAATAATTTTTCAAGAGTTTTATTAGTAGATGATAAATTTTAATTGCTATGAGTATGGGTCTAATAGAATTAGAACAGATATAAACAATCTCTCCATCTAAATCATTGGTTATTTAATAAAACAAGTGACGGCAATCACTGACTGGTCCATTCATGTTTCCCATGTTACTTAAGGGCAACAGAATAGTTTCCTCAGTAGTTTATAATAATTATATAGGCATACATAGTATATGTCTAGTCTTAGTAGGTTATACAGAGCATGTGCTGATGTTCTCTGCTTGATTAAAGTCAGCTTGTGAAACTTTAGAGGTCTACTTCTGGCTATATGTGCCTAAAAAGCTTGTGCTCTGCTGATGAGCCTTTTAACTGGTAGCTGAGTAGCTATTCAGTGAATATATAAGAAGAGTACATTGCTTCTTCTCTTTCTGCCCCTTGACTTTGAAACAGGAGAGCTTCTATGAGCTGTATTCCTAAAGGCAAATGGAAGAAGGGTAACTGTCCTATTTATCTCCCATTTGGTGATGGTGACTATAAGCAGATGGCCACCACTATTCTTTCACAATCTTAGGGAAGCATGTTTCTTAAGATGAAAGTGTCTAGAGAAGCTGTCATAGCTAGGGGAGGGGACAAGACAGCCACGGCCTCTTTAGGAGGCAGAGGAAGATGAGCCTCCCTTACTCCTTTTCTTTGGGGGCTGTTGTCTCTTAATATCTTCTGAATTCTGTCTTACAAGACAATTAGGGGACACCTTATCATAAAAGTCTTTGTCAGGTATAGTCAGGAGTAGGCTTCTGAAGTTTCAAGAGGGAAGCAGGGAGGGCAGAGCCGAGATGACAGAAGCCAGGAAGTTGCTTGAGCTCTACCCAGTTTCCCCCAAAAATTATTTTATAGAGCTAGAAAAAAATAGCAATTCATCTGGAAAAACAAAAGATCAAGAATATTAAGGAAATTAATGAAAAAATGCAAAGGAAGGTGACCTAGTTATAACAGATCTAAAACCATATTATAAAGGAACTATTTGGTACTGGCTAAGAAAATCATGGATCAGTAGAATAGATCATGTACATAGAACAGCATATAAATGATTATATTCAGCTTTGAGTTTAATAAACACATACTCTTTGGGTTTGATTAATACAAAAGACTTTAGCTTCTGAGAACTCACTATTTGATAGAAACTGACGGGAAAACTGGAAAAGATTATGAAAGAAATTAGGCATAGAGTAACATCTCTTACTGTATTTTAAGATAAGATCAAAATGGATACATTATTTAGACATTAAAAAGTGATACTATAAACAATTTTAGGAGAGTTAAGAATAGTTTACCTGCCAGATTTATGGAGAAGGAAAGAATTTATTACCAAGCGAGAGCTGTAGAACATAATGAAATGCAAAATGAATAATTTTGATTACATTTTGCACAAACAAAATCAATGCAAAGAAAGCAATGATCTGGTAAAAAAAATTTTAGACTGTTTCTGATAAAGGCCTCATTTCTCAAATAAATTGAGAACTAAATCAAATTTATAAGAATACAAGTTATTACCAATAGATAAATGGTCAAAGGATGTGAAAAGGCAGTTTTCATTTGAAGAAATTAAAGCTACATATAGTCATGTGGGGAAAAAACTGCTCTAAATCATTATTGATTAGATAAAGACAACTCTGAGATACCATCTCATACCCATCAGATTGGCAAATAAGATAGAAAAATAAAATGATAAATATTGGAAAAAAGATGTGGGGAAAATTGGAACACTAATTTTTGTTGAAGTTATGAACAATTTGATATTACACCCAAAGGACTATAAAACTACAGATCCCTTTGATTCAGAAGTATTACTACTAGGCTTGCATTCCAAAGAGATCATTAAAAAAGGTTAAAGGACCTTTTTTATTTATAGCAGTGTTTTGTGTTGGCAAAGGATTGGAAACTGAAAGCATGCCCATCAATTGGAAAATGACTGAGCAAGTTGTAGTATATGAATATAATGGAATACTATTATGCCATAAGAAATGAGTAGGCAGATTTCAGAAAAATGTGGAAAGAATTAGACAAGTTGATGCTGAGTAAAATGAGCAGAACCAGAAAAACATTGTACACAGTAATAGCAACATTATGCATTGTTCAACTATTATTAACTTAGCTCTTCTCAGCAATGCATTTGTGCAAGACAATTTTAAAACAATCATGTTGGAAAATACTAACCATGTCCAGAGAAATAACTCTGGAGTCTGCAGATCAAATAATATTTTTACTTCCTGTTTCTTCTTTCACAATATAACTAATGTAGAAATATGTTTTCATAATTATACATGTATGACATATCAGATTAGTTGCCATCTTGGGGAGGAGAGGTGAGAGAGAAGGAAAGAGAAAGTTTAAAACTCAAAATTATAAAAAATGGGTTAAACTATCTTCACATGTAATTGGGGGAATATGCTATTGATTGATCTTCTAAGAGAGGAGCTTTGAAGCAAATGGGGAATATCTGCACATGCTCTAGAAAACCTGTCTGGAAGGGCTAATCCAAGCTTGCTCCACATGTGTGACATGTAAAATGAGATTGAATTCAGTGGCCTCTAAGGTTACTTTTGGTTCTAAATCTATGATCCCATGTTCAAGTCAAATATCATTTACCCCATCCCAATAAGTCTTAGGAAATTCAGGAGAGAGACAAAGAAACAAGAGACTCCTTTCTGAGCAAGTTATATTGCTCCTTCTTCAACTAATAACTTCTACTGTCTAAATAATTTAGCCTGGAATGAATCTGTCAAGTTGAAGTATTACATCCTTTCCATTCAAGTAGTTCTTACTTTCTAATCAATTCAAATACTATTAAGAGCTTGATGCCAATATTTTATAGAAAACAATCCATGATGTTTTGTATTTTAGATGTTTGATTCAGGGGCATCCAAGGAAGAGAATTCATCTTTAAAGTTCACTTCTTCAATTAGCAAATTAATAAAACATAGTACCCCTGTGGATGCCACGCTATCTAAAAGCATGATTTCTATAGAAAGTATATCTTACCTAAAAGAAACTGGAAGTGAAAGGGGAACTCCTATGGAGTCACCCCTGCCCAAAACACCATCTCTAGAATTTTCAACTCATCTAGACACAAGAAATCTTAAACATTTTGGTCAAAGGAAGAGACTTTCTACAGTATCTGCTTCTGAGGAATCAAATGAAGAGGTACAAAACAGCTTAAACCTCTCTTCAGCCAAGCAGGCACATCAAGTTTCTGATCCATTAACCAAGAAAAATAGTACAATATCTTTCAAAAAATGGTGCTGTTATGGATTACCTGGAATAAAGGATCCTGTTGAAAGAAAAGGTCGTTTGAAGAAAAGACGTGTGGTAGGTAACAATTTCAATTATTCTTAGTTAAAGCCAAATCACTTATGGGTGCTATGAAACTTTTAATACTCTGGTATTGCATTTGAACTGAATGTTAAATCCCATTGATTTTTATTTAGGCCTATTTCTTTCACGTGTTAATTTTGTTCTCTATCTAGGCAATGCCTGCTTTATGACTATGAGTTTTATACATCTTATGTGGAGAGAAACTCTGATGTTAATAGTGAAGAGACTTTGCCTCTTTCCTGTGTGTTTTTTTTCCCCTTTATTCTCAGTAATGCATTCTTCCTTTGGTGGCTAACATAAATACCAGTTTCTCCTTTCCTTTTCTCACTCTATCATCCTCCAGAATAATCTGTCTTCATGCCTCCCTTTATCCCCATACCTATATCATCAAGGATACACATCCATGAGAATTTGGGACTTAGAAAGTAGCTTCTCTGGGAGTACTATTGTTATTTTTGGCTCTCTTGTTTTTCCCCTTCTATTACTACAGGAAGAATGATGGTAAAAGAATGTCCTGTCATCATACATTGGGAGTTCTCTAAATGGAGACATCCAAAAGGATTAAATTCTGTTAGTTACTAAGATCTTATAGCAGTTGAAATTGATTTGAAGACCAAGAAATATAAATGTTCTATGGATCTCTTTCAAATGTCAAAGCAGTTTCCAAACTGTACATTATTGGAAATATAATCAGAAGGTAGTCAACTCCATTTTTTAATGCAGCATTTCAGCTTAGGTAGAATTCTGTTCTGAAATTCCAAGATTAGATAGACAGCTTTTTTAACCTATAGATTAGAAGTAAAAATTCAGTCATTTCAAGAGCCTAGATATTCTAGGGAATATTGGACAACTATTAAGGGTGAATTAATAATTATCTGAATTAGTTATATTCAAGACCTGAGCAAGAAAACAGGATCACAAGTAAAGCTTGATTTTTTTTCATTTAGCCAATTTCCTGATGATCTTGCCATAACTGACTAATGAAGTCACCAATTTATATTGGTTGCTGTGGACTCAATTTGTTCCTAATGTTATTACCACTATAGAGTACAAAAATCTAGAAAATCCTTATTTGAACTGTCTGAAGGCAACATCCCATACTAAGATGTTCTGCTTCTCTAAGAATGACAAAGCTGTAGGGTTCATATATTGAGATCATTCTTTCCTAAATTAGTCCTGTACTTTTATAGAACTATTTTACAGAAATGATTTTTTTTCTTAAATAGGCAAATGGCTTGAGTCCATGGGAACTTCGTCAACTTCAAAACATTGAAGAAGCTACACATCATGAATTAGTTGTTGAAGTCACATGATAATCTTCCAAGAAAACCTTTAAATGGATTCTGTTTGAAACTTTTATACGTTATTCCCACATAAATAATAAATGTTGCATTCTGTTTTACTTAAACAAATGAGCTTCTTTGTAGCATAAAAGCATAATTTTTTGAAATTTAATTGAATAAATTGGTTGAATAAACTTTTGAAATGAAGAAATCCTCAGATCTAAGTTTACAAATATAGTAGTAATTAAGGTTTAATTAACATGCAACAAAAAATGATTGCACATGAAATTGTAAATCCATTGTGTACAACTTGCTATTCTTAAATATATAATAAAGTTATGTAAATTTATTTGTTTTTTTTCCTTCTCTCTAAAGATAGGTACCATTATACAAATAGAGTGTGTGTGTGTGTATGGACATGTACTTTTTCTATATACTTCCATTTATCAGTTTTTTCTAGATGCATATCTTTATTTTTAAAAGAATGCATAGATTAAAATTTAGAAAAGTAGAAGGGAAGATGAGAGACTCATAGAGGGATGGGTAAAATAAGGAATAGGAGAGTAAGAGGAAAAGACAGGTAACCAGGATAGGATAGAGAGGATGAGAAGGAAAATAATGAGTAAAAGAAAGATGAAGGGAAATTTACAAATAATTATACTTTGAATGGTTTTATTGCAATTTTCTTTGGCAAAAAACCTGAAAATGGGCAAGGGATGCCCATCAACTGGGGAATGGCTGAAAAGTTGCAGTATGTGACTAATGGAATACTGTTATAAGAAATAATGAGCCAAATGATTTTAAGGCACAAAGAGTTGCATGAAATAAAGTGCAAAATGAACAGAACCAAGAGAACATTGCATATGTTAAAACAGTGTTACTATAAACAGACTATTAAAGAAAAAGATGCAGCAGGTTTTGATTCACATTGTTAAATCTTCTCAATTCAAGTGTGTCATGAGGAGAGCATTTTTCCCTTCCAGAACAGGAATGCCTTACCCTTATTATCTGAGTCATAAATGGGTTCAAGAATTGAAAGATTTTGTAAGTGATGCTGGGGCTGCCAAGCAAAACCAGAACTCTGAATTACCTAGATGTTAAAGGGAGTAGAATTTTCCAAATTCCAAAAGTTTATAGTAATGGTATCAAGATAGGGTTTCATAAGACATGTATGTAGTGGTGAGAAACAGATTACAATGCTGCAATTTGCTTTCATGTCATCTGTTTAGGGATTATTCATTCATTTTGCATACATAATTGAAACCGCCCTGGTTACTTTTGCAAGATATATCTTATAATTTTTTCACACCTTTTTTTCTTTGATTCAACTCAAACATTTAAGCATCTACTTCTATGCCAAACACTAAAGACAGACTTTTTTTTTCCCCAGGAGACAAATGATATTCCATGCCCTGAAGGAACATGCAATCTAATAGAGGAAACAATCAAACAAATACAATGCAAGCTGCACATAGAACAAAAAAGTAATGATTAAGAGGGAAGGCACTGGAATTAAGAGGGATTAGAAGAGACATCCTGTAGAATTTTAGTCGATTTAACAGAAATGATGGAAGTCATTAGACAGGAGGGAGGAGAGCATTCCAGGCATGAGGAAGAACCTGAGAGAATGCCCAGGAATGAGAGATGGGGAAGTCTTATTTATCAAACAGGAGACCAGTGTCGCTGAATTAAAGAATAAAGGTTGGAGAGTATGGTGAAAAAAGACAGGGAAAGTAGGAGGGGACTAGGTCAAAAAGGCCTTTAAATGCTTATCAGCATTTTGTATTTGCTTCTGGAAGCAATAGGCCATTGGAAGTTATTAAATAGGGGAGAGTTATGTGACATAATCAGGTTTGTGTTTTAAGAAAATCACTTAAGTGGTTGAATGGAGGCTGGATTTGAAGGAGAGTGTCTCTCTCAAGACAGTTGTGAAAATTGAGTAAGACTTCATCTACCTCACAGTTGGAGTGGTAGTCCTTGGGCATTGACTCAAGGACATACCTAAATCCCCTTTCTGCTATTCTCCAATGACCACATTTTCTTCCTACATTGATCAAATATGGGCAGCTATGTACCTATTGGCCAAAATTCAATTTCCTGGGTAGTTCCCATGTTTAGAATCTAAGACCCTCAGCCAATGAGGATGAGGATCAGTAGTGGGAAGAATATTTGCATTAGGACCATTTAAAGTGTCAAACCTGCCCCAAAAGGTGCCTCCTCCTTTGGATTGTTTGTTATTTTGGAGAAATGCCTGCTTCTCATGAGAATGTATAATAAATTTTCATTTTGCTCTTAGAGATATCTCCAGCTTTTAAAAAAAAATTAAATGGTGATCACTCACCATTCTGAGCCACACAGATTAGAGAGGAGAGAAGAGGCAGCAATAGTTCAGATGTATAAAACAAGAAGGCTCTGCACTAGGATAGTGATGATGTTAGAAGAGAGAAGGGAACTGATGAGGAACGTTGTAAAGGTGGAATTGACAGGCCTTGGCAGCAACTTGGAGAAATATGTGTTCCTCCTCCCTCCTCCTCCTCCTTCTTCCTCTTCTTTCTTCTTTTTTTTCCTTCTTCCTTTTTCCTTCTTCGTTCCTTCTTTCTTTCTACCTTTCTTCTTTCTCCTCCTCTTCTTCCTTCTCCTTCCTCCTCTTTCCTTCCTCTTCCATTTCCTTCTTTCTCCTTCCTCCTCCTCTTCCTTTTCCTCCTTGTTCTGTATGTGTGTCCCTCTGTGTCTGTCTCTCTTTCCGTCTCCCTCTCTTTCTCCCTCTCCCCCATTCTCCTTTTTTGTCTCCCTTTCTTCCTCCCGCCTTTCTTTGCATTCTAAGGACTTAGCTTAGAGTCTGATACATGATAAGCATTTTATAAATGCTTGTTGATTTGACTTGACTTCTTTGGCAATGTGTTGTAATCTATTTATACTGGTTCATCAGGACAAAATATTAAGAATTATAATTATTAAATACTTATTTCTAATTTAATAAACAACTATTTTGTATCAATTGTAGGCCAGCCATCATAATGGGGAATGATGATACAAAGAAAAAAATAAAATGGTATCTAACTTCCAGTTTCACAAATTCTACCAGTAGCACTACTGTTTATTGTTGTTTGGTAAAGGCAGAGTAGCATAATAGGAAAGGGACTTTTCTTACAATGAAAAAGACAGATTCAAGTCTTCACTGTGATGCATACTAGCTGTGATGATTATGGATAAATTATTTTATTTCTCAATGATCGAGGCACCCCTTTAAAACTATGTGACAGATAAGTTTATAGTTAGAAGTTTGTATTAGTGGAAAATTTCCACATTTGAGTTCCCTACATTGATTATATCACTTATTTTGGCCAAATATGTATATACATGTGTGATTTCACATGCCCATGATTTCAAAAGTCTTAAAACACTTAATATAGGAACTCCTAATATAAAAACCACCTCTTTCACATATTGCCAGATGAATTCACAAACACACACCTCCTAATTACATAAGAATAGTATCATTGTAGGTATATAATAATGGTATTTCAGGGGCTAAAAAAGTAATTATCAGGAAGTGATTGGCAGGTAGATGGTGCAGGAGATATTGTACCCACCCTAGAGTCAGGAGGAATATTTCAAATCTGGCCTCAGTGTGTGATCCTGGGCAAGTCACTTAATCCAAATTGCCTCACCAAAGAAAAAAATTTGCAAGTAAGTAATTTATTCACTTTAGGGACATGATTACAATATTTTCTAGTAGAATTATCTATGTTGGTCACATTCTGATAGGATTACAGGAGCTAGAAAGAAGCTTTAAAGTCATCCAATCAGAGCTATTAATTTTATAGATGAAAGAATGAAGGCCCAGATAAGTTAAGGAATTTGCCTAATAACACAAAAAAATAGCAGTCAAGTCTCTAACTATGGGTTTTTGACTAAATCTGGTGTTCTTGTATTAAATTTATAGGAAATCCACATCAGTGTGTTTCTCTGTTTGGAACTAAGAAAAGTTATTAACTTTTTCAAATATCCATCCTACTTTATGGGAATTTTAGGAATTAGATAATGCAATTTCAAGATTTCTGGAATTGTACTAGATTTATTAGTCCAGAGCTTTACAATAGATAGAAAAATATATAAAGTAATTAAATTTGTATTTTTGTTTGTGTATAGCATGTAATGAATCATTTTAAATTTTCATGATTAAGAACTTGATGATGTAGTCACATTTCCTCATGGAGTTTGTTTTTTGTAAAATAAAACCTTATCTCACTTATAGTCTAGTTTTCAGAGAATTAAATGCTTCAGTTAATAGGTTCACATTAGACTATAATCAGATGATTTCACTAAGACCTTTTCCAGTAAACAAACTTAGAAACATAGAATTAATGGGGCCATTTAACAAGAAAATATCATCAGTAGGCAATTCAATGAAATACTGGTCTCATACTGATCCTCTGAAAACATCAACTCTGTGTGAACCATAGCATCTAATATGTTTACCTAAGATTAAGAGATAACAGAGAATAAGTATGAATTAAGCTAAATATTTTGTGAATGAAAGATTTTATACCAAATACTTGATTTAGCTTTGTTTAAAAGATATGGAAAAGCTAAAACTTGTTGAGCATCACAAGTAGTTCTAGTTCAAGTTCCCTTTGTTTAGATCATCAATTATCACCCATTCTCCTCACACATGTAACACCTCACTTTTTACTCAGCACTTTCCAAAGTCCGTTTAAACATCAAAGTCATCTTGACTTTATTGTAGTTTATCCAGCAAACATTTTATTAACATATATCAACATCATTCTGCTGATGCTCAATCCAAGCACTAGCTGTACAGTCTTCATTCTTATTTCAATTATATATTGGGAGTTAAATTCATCCTCTGGTTAGCTTGACTAGAGCTCCCCTGCTTGTGTATTTTTGTGGGATAATTTTTTCTTGTTGGTGTCTGTTTAATTCTACTGCAGTAGTTCCAGGGACCTCCATTTGTCTCTTCCATCATTTTGCATCTTTTGCATCAATAAAAATGCCTTCAGTAATATAGGATTCAAATAAGAGCTAGGAAGGTTATTATAAATACTTCTGAATGATCGTGTCCTTGTCCTAAATATTCATTTAGACCATTTTATGTGGTTATTGATAGCTTTGATTTCCTCTTCTGAAAACTGCCTGTTAATATCTGACCATTTATCAACTGAAGAATGGCTCTTATTTAAATAAATTTTACTCAGTTTTCTTATATATTTGAGACATTAGGCCTTTACCAGAGAAATTTGCTACCAAAATAATTCTCCACTTTCCTATTTTCCTTCTAATTTGGGCTACATTGGCTTTGTTTGTACAAAAGCCTTTAAATTTCATGTAATAAAAATTGTCTATTTTACTTCCTATAATCCCTTCTATTCCTTATTTACAGTACATAAATTCTTTATGCAGAGTTCTAGAAGATATTTCCCTTTGCTCCTTTAATTTACTCATAATATCACCCTTTACGTCTAAATCATATATTCAGTTTGATCTTATCTTGATAGGGTATGAAATGTTGCTCTATACCTAGTTTCTGCCACACCAGCAATTTTTGTCACATGTTGAATTTTTACACAAAAGCTTGTATCTTTGAGTTTATCAGATACTACATTACTGTGGTAATTTGCTAATGTATACCTTTTATCTAATTTATTCCACTGCTCTATCATTCTATTTCTTTGCCAAGGTTATATTATTTTGATAATTACTGCTTTGCAATATACCTTAAAATCTGGAACTGTGAAGCTGCCTTTCTTCATCTTTTATCATTGATTCCCTTGTTATTCTTGACCTTTCATTCTTCCAGATGAATTTTGTTACTACTTTTTTTTAATTCTATAAAATAATTCTTTGGTAGCTTGAATGGTATGTCACTGAATAATTTAGAATTGTCATTTTTATTGTGTTGATATGGCCCATGAGCAATTAATATTTTTCTAATTTTTTAGATCTTTATTTGTGTGAAAAGTATTGTGTAACTGTGTTCATATAATCCATGGGTTCATCTTGACAGGTATGTTCCCAAGTGTTTTATATTGTCTACAATTATTTAAATGGAATTTTACTTTTTTCTGGGTTTTGTTGCTAGTTTATAGAAATGCTGATGAGTTATGTACATTTATTTTAATAATTTATTACATTTATTTATTAGTACATTTATTTAAAGTTGTCCTGCAACTTCCCTGAATTTTGAATTCAAATTTTGAAAGTGATTTTCTAGGTTTCTTAAGTATATCATCATATCATCTGCAAAGTGATAGTTCTGTTTCATCACTGACTATTTTTATTCTTTCAATTTCTTTTCCTTGTTCAATTACTCTAGTTAGCATTTCTAGTACAATATAGTGTAATAGTGATGGTAATAAATACCCTTCACATCTGATCTCATTGGGAAAACTTCAAGGTTATCCCATTATTAAAAAAAAAATACTTGCTTTTGGCTTTAGATAATACTCATCATTTTAAGAAAGATTTCATTGACTTTTATGCTTCTCAGTGTTTAAAGTAGGAATGCCAAAAACTATTTCTTCATCCATTGATATAAACATATCAGTTCTCCCTGATTCTTCCAAGATAATTTAAAATGGCTTACCATTACATCTGAAAGGGTTTATAAATATGTATCATAGAACGTAATTTATCTGGACTCAAATTATTCAAAAATATCTATGTATGTGCTTTTTTTAAGGAATATGTCACCAGATAATTATTTTTGTTTTGTCCTTGTTTGTAAATTATTCTGAAGTAGGGATAACATTGATGAAATCACACACCTCCACTGAGATATGGAAGGAATTTATTGTTATTATTTAAAGTTTTGAATAGAAGTAAAAGACATGATGGTACAATGGATAAAACCTGGCTCTGGAGTCAGAAAGACCTAGAGTCTAGCCTCTGACATATACTGACTCTGTCCCTAATATTTATCTTTCCTGTCTCTAGGTCAGAAATGTCAACCATGTGAGCCTCATGTGGCCCACAGTACTTCTAAAAGCACAGCTTGAACCATATTAAAATGTAATTGAGAAATAATTACCACAAATAAAAATCAAATAAAACATAGATAACATTATATTTTAAAACTAAGTTGATGTATAACCAACAGAGTATCAGAGGCCCCTGTTTCTATTTCAGTTTGATGCTACTGGCTTTCAAAAACTAAGTGTCATATAATATGTTGATTTGCATCAGGAGTTTCCTTATTTAGAGGTTTCCTATACCAATGAAATCATTAGTCCAGTTCCTAAAGTATATTTTAGAAGAGGAGAGATTTGTGACCATAATGTGACCATAACTAGGTCTAGTGATGATATAAAAGAAAATAATGAGAATGGCTCCTTATATTGTTATATATATTGTTTGATTTTATCTTTCTGATAACCCCATGAAGTAGTTGCTATTATAACCTCCTCCTCACAGATAATGACATTAAGGTACAGGAAAGTTAAAGGATTTTGTCCAGGGTGATAGAGCTAGTAAGTATCTGAAGCTAGATCTTTCTGGTCCAAAGACTGGATCTCATGTTACCTTCAGTTTACAAGATATGCTGCCAACTGATGTGGAGTAATATCTTGTTACAGGTTTAAGAGGGTTAAGAAGGTTGTCTTGAGTGAAGAAAGGGAATTCAGTTCTGAGGGATTTGCCCTGTCTTTTTCTTCAGATTAGCTTATAGAAACAACATTGATGGCTTTAGAGGATCTTCCCTGAATATATATGGGTAACATCACCAATAGCTTTGGGTAACCATTGGCCATTTGGTTTCTTTGAGTAACCATTGGCCATTTGGCTTCAGTGACTGGAGATCTTTGGGTGATGACAGTTATTTGGCAGAAATCAAATAGGGCTCTTAGAGTTGGCAAAGGTCATGAAAACATCATTGCCTTCCAAACCCTTCCTGGCTTGATCTCTATGGTTACTATGTTTGTTGAACTTCAGCATTGGTAACTCCTGCTCCCCACAATAATCTTGCCAACCTAATTAGAGAGACACTGTACAACAAGAGGAATGAATAAGAGCCAGCAAGTGGCAGAGAAAGAAACTTGCTGATGGTTAACTGACTTTACCAGGGAGCAACTGAATGTCTTCCTGCATAGCTGCTGCATAGAAGTTACATTGGAGGCCAACTGAATGCCTGCATGGTGCTTGTATAGAACCTTCTATATATGGCCTTCACAGAATTGGAACAGGGCTCATGGTACCTGGAATTTATGCACATAACTGTTGATGTAATTATTCAAGCATGCTACATTCTGAGGCTTTAAAAGTCACAATGATCTACACATTTCTGAAAGAATAAATCTAATTCACTTCTATTCAAGTAATGAGGATTGCTTTTATTTTCTTTCCTCATCAAAATAATTGACCAGTTCTGGGGACAATGAATTCAGGTAAAACATCATTTGAATGGACTTGTCTCCTGACCTCTTTCTCTAGCCCCTCCCCAACTTGATTACTTACTTATACCTGGAACATTCAAGTAATTGGCAGAATCTGGATAAAAATCTATTAATCTTACAAAACACCAGGTGCCTCTTTTTTCATGGCATATTTCATTCATTCTTCTGTTACAGATAAACTGAAGGCTTTAGCTAAGCCTTATTACAATTCATGAAGTACTATTTCCTGATTGGTTATTTTTATTATAGCACAAAGAACCAAGAATATTCTTGTATTTTTCATTTATCTAAACATATTTGAAGAATAGGTTGACTTTTAAGAAATGTAGTTTACCAGCCCTAATAAGAAGCCCCATTGAAAGATTTTTCCCATAGAAACTATGTGGCCACAAAATGTGTAATAATCTATATTATTCTATATATATCTATAATATCTATTATATTTTATCTATATCTATATCTATATCCATATCCATATCTATATCTATGTCTATAATATCTATAATATATCTATAATAATAATAACATATCTAATGAAAAAATCTCAATTTGAGATCACCCAGAGGACAATGGAAAGATGTGTGGTGGATAATCACACTGTAGCATATTCCCAGCTTTGACATGCATGCAGAGTTGCATAAAAATGCTCCCAGGGATAGGTTTGACTTGAAATAAAAGTGAGTTGACCATGTAGAAAGAGTTATGGATAAAAAAAATGAAAACCCCGAGAATTGCATTTTGTTGAGAAAGTGTAGTTAGGAGAGAAGTACAAAAACATCCTCCCTTCAATGAACACTTCCTCCCAGCCCACAATAAACATACCCATTCTGGGGAGAGTGGGTTCAAAATTAGTGATTGCTTGAAAACATTCATCCTACCAGGTTCACTTCTGGTTCTAGCAAAATTGATAGACAAGTTATTCCGTTGCTTGTAGGACATAGTATCTGGATTGCTGGGACAATTTACTGTAGTGCTGTAGGACACTGCAAGGCTGACTCTTCTTCAATCTCAGATGTTCTGGTTCCTGGTAAACTCTTCTAGACTCTAATTGCTAAACATCTGGTGACTTTTCCAATTATTTGAGGCTCACAAGGTTGTAATCTAAGCCATTCCATCACCATAATCATAAGCACCTAAGAATAAGACACAGCAGGGACAGAAGAAACTTAGGTTCCATTCATTGATGGTCACACAGTTGTCTGGATGGAAAGATAAAGCAGTCATAACAGTGCTTATTATGCTATCAGCACATCTCTTCCCATATAAGAATATATATTATTTATTCTTCTTCAATCAAAAGACAACATGAAGAGAGCCCTTTGGAATGTTGAAAGAAGCAGAAGAAAGCCTCTAGTGTACTGGAAAATCTAGTCCAATCATTTCCTCTGTTTATTTCTTTGAGGATGTTTTCAATGGTACTTCTTGATTGTGTGATCATTTGTATCATGCACAGCCTTTGTATATTCAACATATATTGGTCTGTTTCCTTTTAAATTGCTCAGATTTTGATTCTTTGGAGATCATGGTGTCCTAGGATTTATAAACACAAAAAATTCCTTGGAGAGTACTGGTTGGAAATAGTTGTATTTTTTTAAGGGAAGGAGATTGAGTTAATTGAAAGTATTAAATAATTTTTCAAATATGATTCAGCTATTTTCTCCATCTTTTCAAAGCTAGGTTCAACTTACTATCCATCTGCCTGGCCTTTCCAATGTAGATGGGGACTGATGGACATAATTTCCATTCAGCTGTAGGTCATGACCTGTGTTATATATTTATACATATATATGCAATTATGGATTCTCTCTTTATCCTTTCATTACTTCTTTCTTTCTTTTTTCTTTTGATTCCTTTTATCTTCCCTTCCTCCCTTCTTCTTTTCCTTCCCTCCTCCATCCCTTCCTCTCTTTTTCTCTCTCCTCTTCTTTCTTCATGCCTCCCTCATTCCTTCCCTCCTCTTCTCCTCCTCCTTCCCTTCTTTTTCTCTTTCCCCTCTTTCCCTCTCTCCCCCCTTTCCTCTCCCTCTCCCTCTCTCTCTCCCTCTTCTTCTCCCTCTCCCTCTGTCTTTCCCTCTCTCTGTCTCTCCCTCTCTTTCTCTCTGTCTCTCTCTCTGTGTCTCTCTCTTCCTCTCTGTCTCTCTCTCTTTCTTTGTCTGTCTCCCCCCACCCCCGTCTCTGTCTCTCTGTCTCTCTGTCTCTCTCTGTCTCTCTCTCTGTCTCTGTCTCTCTCTGTCTCTGTCTCTGTCTCTCTCTCTCTCTCCCCCTTTCTCCCTTGCCAAAGAACTTATTCTACCTGTGAACAAACCTACTATCCTATAATTTTTTTGATACTTATAAATTTAATAATGGCAGAAGATGCTCTTGAGTTCTTAAATCAATACATAGAGTACTGGATCTGTTAAATCAAGTTGAATCAACAAAGATCTATTAAATATTTATATTGTGCCAAGAACTGTAGTAGTTAAGAATTTTTAAAAAATCTATTTATGGAGGGAAACAGGCATTTCCATAATGTAGTGAAATAAAAAAAATATTGAATATGAAACTCCAAATCTATTATGTACAACATGCTCTTCCTTTTAACTATATGATAAAATTATCATGTACATTTCCCCCCTTTTTTCTTCCCCCTCTAACTCTAAAGATGGCTACAATTAGACACAAGTGTATGTGTGTGTGTATATATATATATGTATATATACGTAATATCATTCTGTACATACTTCTATTTATCAGTTCCTTCTCTAGATGCAAATATCATCTTCCTTCATATGTCCTCTGTATTTAATTTGGGGATTGATAATAAAATGACTTAATTACTCAAAGTTATTCTTAAAACAGTATTTCTTTCTTTTCTTTTTCTTTTTGCTAAGGCAATTGAGGTTAAGTGACTTGCCCAGGGTCACACAGCTAGGGAATGTTAAGTGTCTGAGACCAAATTTGAACTCAGGTCCTCCTGACTTCAGGGCTAGTGCTCTATCCACTGTACAATCCTAGCTGTCCCGGTATTTCTATTACTATATAAAATGCTCTTTTGGTTCTGTTCATTTCACTCTTTGCTAATTTGTGCAAGTCTGACCATATTTTTTTTCTAAGATCATTAATCTCATTTTTTCATATAGCACATTAGTATTCCATCACAATCATATACCACAACTTATCCAGCCATTCTTTAATTGATAGGCATCTCTACAATTTCAACTTCTTTGCCTTTATAAAAAGAGCTGCTACAAATATTTTAAAACATAGAGTCTTTCCATGTTTTTCTGGGACTGGCCTGCTCATTATTTTTGCAGCATGGTAGTGTTTCATTGTAGTTATGTGCTGCTTGTTTGGTTGTTTACTACCTTATAGGTATTTCAATTGGTTCTTTTTCCTTTTCCCAGATCATGCTGAAGGGAAGGACCCAGTGGTGGTGTTGCTAGGTGAGAATTTTGATTAAAAATATAGTTCAATTCATAAAATCATAAATTTTTAGATGGAAGGAATATTAGAGACCAGGCATATAGGAGGAGAACTAGAAGAAAAAAATTCACAAAAATTTAGAGAATATCAAAGAGAAGTGTCAATGTCAACAGAAAGGTCAAGAATGATGGTGGTTCAGAAAAAGTTTGTTAGATTTTATTATTTAAAAAATGACAAATTTGAAGATAGCATTTTCAATTGAATGATGAAGTCACATACCAGAATGCAGAGAATTAGGAAGATGAGAGGTAAGCAAATGGAGCCATTCATTAAGCTTTTTCAAGTATTTTAGCCAGAAAAGAGAGATGTGGGACAATAGCTGGCAATGATGAATGGAGAATATTCTGGATGTCAGTAGACCATAGCCACCAGAATCTTTATTCATTGATAAATAGATAGCATGAATGTCAAAGAAAGAGAGATTACTGAGCAATGATGATAGAGAAGGTGCCTGGAAGTGGCAATGGCAAAGAATTATTTCAACTCCCCCATCACTACCAGTGACATAGAATATAAGTGAAAGTGAAATCCATGCTGGAAAGAGTAGCTATCATCAAGAGGGAGCCAGATCTCAGAACAAAAAGAGGAAAGGAGTGGAAAAGGAAAAGTTCTAAAATGAAAGTTGGTTTGTTACCTATGGAAAAGGCAGACCAGAGAGCATAATGGAATGGGAGAGTGTGACATGGGGGAATTGGGTTGATAGTTATGTGAGTAAGGGAATTGAAGGCAGTAGTGCAAGAAGGGGATATGAACAGTGACAGAGTTCAGAACCACTAGTTTGAAATGGATAATGGGGTGGGAGTATATTAATCATTAAAGAATAAGTTTAAGTAGATGTTTGCCATGGGGTTAAGGTGATTTTAGATGTCAGAAAGTGATGGAGTGGTCATTAAGTGGTGGGCAGTGCGTGGCACATGCAAACCGATGATCATGGAATTTGGGTGACTAGAGAGGGTGCCTAAGACTAGATTTAGTGACTGCCTTGGTAACCTAAGAAGTGCCAAGAGGAGAGAGAAGGGTTCACATTACATGATAAGGCAGTTAGAAGAGCTAAAAAGGAGATGGACAAAGTATAGGGAATACAGACTCAGTACTTGTCCCATGAAGAATGATAAAGTATAGCTTGAGAAACAAAACAAATAATTTTTTCTTCTTTTGCTTTTCAAGACTGTGATTTTGGTCTGTATATATATATATATATATATATATATATATATACATATAATAGATTTCCTTTATATTTTTTTATTACTTAAAGTGGTTTATACTGGTGGCAAGTCATGGGATTACATTAAGTATAATTGATGGGATCTGAAGTCTAGTCAAATTTCTAATAATCACAAGGAAAACAAAACAATCAAGGATCTGCACAGAAGTAAAAAGCAATTCTAGTTAATTATTTGTTTTCCTTATAAAATCATGAAACATTCAAATCATCTCCTAAAATTAAAAGCATTAAGAAAAAGGATCTTAAAATTGTATCCAAAAATTCTGGAAAAGCTTAAAAAAACCCCATTAATTTCTATACTACAGGGGCAGCTAGGTGGCGCAATGGATCGAGCCCTAGCCCTGAAGTTAGGAGGACCAGAGTTCAAATGTGGTCTCAGATACTTGACATTCTCTAGCTGTGTGACCCTGTTACAAGTCAGTTAACTTCAATTGCCTCAGGGGAAAAAATTATACTACAGCCAGTGAAGTTTAAGAAGTATGAGAGAGAATGCAGGAGAAAATAAACAAGTTAAATTAGGGAAAGAAGAAATGAAAGGAAAAACAGAAAGAGGATGATAGAAAAAGAAAAAGGGGCAATTAAGAATCTAGGAAAGTAGAAGATTGGAAATTAGTAAAAAGGGATAAATAAAATCAGACAGAATTCAGATATTCTTTACTACTGCTTTTTCTGAATACATAATAAGCAACTTTAGGGCAGCTAGATGAGACAGTTGATAGAGTGCTTTATCTGCAGTCAGAAAAACCCATCTTTGTAAATCCAAATCCAGTCTCAGACCTTACTAGGTGCGTGATCTTGAACAAATCACTTAACTCTTTTGCCTTAGTTTCCTCATCTGTAAAATGAGCTGGAGAAGGAAATAATGTTTTTGCCAAAAAACCTCATATGGGGACAAGAAGAGTTGGGCATGACTTAAATGACTTAATGACAAATAACCAACTCTATTATTTCATATTTCTTTATATTATTATTTGGGGGGTATTTTATAGTCTTCACAAGTCAAGTGATGATAGATAGATGTGTGTGTAGAGTAGAACTATGCAGTGGAACTTGTAGACTCTCCTGTTTAGGAAAACTTGCAATTGCTTATTGTTATAATTCTACTATATCTCCATTACATTTGAGACTCCAAAAGGAGTTATTGTTTGCTTTTCTTGCCCCTCATACCTCATTCTCACTGAAGCACAGATATATCTTTCTTCTCTTTATATAGATACCAACATCTCTTCGAATCTCCACAAATTCCAAATATTAAACATATCAGATAAAATGTTCTTTTTAATATAAATGTAGAAGGGAAAAATGATAACAAAAGAGGACAAAGAACAATGGGGGTACAGTACATTTGGATAGGAAAGAACAGATGCTCAAGCTGTCAGCTATGAAGGCAAAATCAGCATCTATCACTGCATACATCTATCTCCAAAGGACAGGAAGTTGTCCACTAGCTTAACCTAGATAGGAGCTTTGAGATAATCCCTCTTTAAATGCAAGTCAGGGGAAATACATTACTCCCTCTGGCCATTCTACAATCTCAACATGAAAGACCATCCCTTCATCAGTTCTTGGATTTTGGTGGGGAAGAATGCTCTTAGTTTTTAATTAACAAGATTTGCAACTAGAATTCACTGAATCTGAAGGATTCAATGGGCCTGAAGTCTGTCTCTCTGTGTCTTTATCTCTGTTTTTCCTCAGTCTTTGCTTCTCTCTCTGTTTTTTTTTTTTTTCTATGTCTCTTTGTATCTCTGTCTTTCTATCTCTGACTTCCTCTATATATCTGTCATTCTTTGTTTTTGTCTTTTTCTCTTTGTATCTTCCCTCTTAACTTGTTCATAGGAGGCTGTTGCTTTTAAAAATGAGTGGTTACTACCTTGAAGATCCTGGATTATTTGAATAGAAACAATGAGACAGAAAACTAGAAAGTTCCCCAAATTATATTCGAGCCATCCATGTCTGGAAGAAACTTTTAATATAAGCATTTCATCTGGAAGAGAGAAACAGGGTTGAATAGTGGAAATTGGAACTTTGGGGTCAGGAGAGCTGAATTTAATCCTGTATTTAGAAATTAATAGCTGTGGGAAAAGATCATTGATTAGACTCTTTCCAGCAACAAGATGATTGAAGCCAGTTCCAATGATATTGTGATGAAGAGAGCCATTTATACCCAGAGAGAGGATTATGGCAACTGAGTGTAGATCACAAAATAACATTCTCACTTTTTTTGTTGTTGTTCACTTGCATTTTGTTTTCTTACTCATTTTCCTTCCTTTTTATATGATTTTTCTTATGCAGCAAGATAATTGTATAAATGTTTACATATATTGAATTTAACATATATTTTAACATGTATAATTTATAGTGGATTGCTTGCCATCTAGGGGAGAGGGTGGGGGGAAAGAGGGGAAAATTTGGAACACAAGGCCATGCAAGGGTCAGTGTTGAAAAATTACCCATCCATATGTTTTGAAAATAAAGCTTTAATAAAATAAATAAATAAATAGAAAGGAAAAAGGCCATTGAATCTTTTAGAAACTTACTGTCTTTGTATCTTAAGTGGGATATAAAAGACAATTGTACTCCATATTGCACAATATTGTTTTGAGTAAAATACTTTATAAACCTTGATATAAAATATAAATTATAATTATACAATGGATAATATTATGAGAAATGAGAATATTATGAGTCATATTGTAGAGGGCCTTGAATACTATGATGAGAAATTTATAATTTTTTGGAAATTTTTCTGTTTTTCAATTCAATGCCATTTTTTCAATTCTTTAACAATTAGGAGTCATTGAATATTCTGCTGAAAAAGAATGATTTTTAGCAAGACCATCTATTAAGAATGTTACTCTAGCAAAAGTGTAAATGATGAACTGGATTAGAGAGAAGGATGATTAATTAAGACTATTGCAGTAATAAAGTGGGCCAGTCAAATTATTAAGTGCTTACTATGTTCCAAGTCCCATGCTAAAATGGTAGTATATAGAAGGGCAAAAGTCAACCAAAGGAAAAAAAAAAGTCCCTTCCCTCAAGGAGCTCCTATTCTAATAAGGGAGATAATATGGAAATAACTTGATAAACATAAGATATATATGAATAGTTGGAAGGTAATCTGAGCAGGGAGGTATTAAAGACCGGATGTGTAAACAAGAGATTTGAGCTGAATTTTGAAGGAATCTAAGGGAATTGCTAGGATGGATAGACTAGACATGAGTTATTTACAATTTAGATTGAGTGAAGTTAAATAGACTGAAATAAAGTTTGATTCCTATTGTTGAGAGCTTTGAATATTAGGATGAGGGATGTATACTTTATTTTATGGATAAATGGGGCTTTAACATTAGTTGATCAGGAAAATAAAATTCTAACTTTCATATAGTATAAAGTAGTTTATCATTATAAAATATTATGTTGTTTCATTTAATCCTGAAAAACAACTATTAATATTTATATATTAAACTTATTACCACCTCCTTTTTTAGTTTAATTTAAATTGCCTAAAATCACATAGCATGTTAATGGTGACTTAAATTTGTGAATTAAACTCACTCCTGATTCTGTTTCTCTTTCCACTAATATCTGCCATTATTTATATAATCTGAGAATGACAAAGGATGGGGGCAACAAAATTTTTTAAAAAAGAAATTAAATAAACATTTACTAGTGGGTCTAGAAAATCGAAGAATAGTAAGAGATGGAATACTTTGGAGACATTTAAACAAATCTGGATGATTATTCTGGCTGTTGAGGATATCAGATAAGGGATACTTACTAAGGTAGAGATTATTCTAGACAAAAGGTTATTAACTTGGTGCCTATAGCCTTGTTTATTCTAGAAAATATCTTTAAAACCATTATTTCACCATGATTGGTTTCTTTTGTAATCCTTTGTATTTTATTTTATATATTTAAAATTATTATTCTGAGGAGCCCATAGTCTTCATCACACTGCCAAAAGGATTAATGACATAAGAAAAGTTGGAATACAACAAGCAACAAAACAACTACAACAACAAAACACCCTGCTCTAGATGGCATCTGACGTCGCTGCCAGTTCAGAGATTCTGAGAAATCCATTAAAATGTTTATTTCCCCAAAGAAAATAACTATTTTTTTTACTCAAGCAGATTTTCCTTTATTTTTGTTAGAGTCCAGAAATTATAATAGTGCAAACACTCAGTATAAAAGTTGCAATAAGAAATGTACATTCACATTTAACATTTCAGTCCATTCACTTTTTAACATAAAAATAGGACAAATATGCTCTTCTCAATTTAACAATCCTGAAAAGACTGGAAGATACTCTACAGTGTTCTATTTACATAAAAATAGACCCGTATTATTTATGCAAATCTATCATTAGAAGTTACTCAGTGATAACAAATTATTGTATTTCTGAATAGATCTCTATTATTTTCTTGTACATAAGCAACAGCAGTGGGTTATAATAGTTGGAAAATGACATTTTGCCCACTATTCTCTTCTTTAAAGCTATGAATATCAATTCATGTTGTAGCTGAATATTTAAAGAGTCCTAAACTTCCATACCTATTCTATAGAGGTGGGGGGAAAGAGAAGAATGGATTGATTTCCAATGAGAATGAAATTAATCTCTAACATGATAATGTGTAGATATGTCACATAAATTGCTTAAATTGATGTGTTTATGATTGATATTAAATAATGAAAAGGATTGACGATTAGACAAAATATAAAGTACTGATTAATTAATCCCCCTTCCAAATCTATTAAAATCCACATTATTTTGGACTCTTGAAATGTTGTAATGATGATATCTTGACCCTAAATTGTTCAGGAGAATAGCATCATTGCCCTGATTAAAAAAACT
>JAJPUD010011115.1:0-46657 GCA_023553655.1 Myrmecobius fasciatus | reverse complement strand
ATATATATATATATATATATATATATATATATATATATATATACCTAGGGAAACTTGCTATAATTCTCTCCAACAAGATTTCTAGTCTTTGAGTTTCATTTTTTGTGGTGTTGTTTTGTTTAGTATCTGGCATATAGTAAAAAATTAATAAATGCTTATTTTCTGATTATAATTTAATAATTTGATCATATTCTCTCACCTTTATACTCATAAAAAACTCTTTCCTCTTTATTGGGAAAATGAAAAACTATGCTGTTTTGTGTCTTCCCTAATAAAATAGTTCTCATACAAATAAAACTATGCTAAAATCTCTTGATTGACCACTATTCTTTGGCGCTTTCATGGAGTCACCAGTGGGGCCAGTTCTTGCATTTCTGCATATTATAATCATCTGCATCTTATCATACAATTTCAATTTTTGTCCAAATCCAAGTCTTAATATAAAACTTCCATAATGGATTTACCTGAAGTAATGAAAGTCTTCCTCTGCTTTTTAAAAAACATATTTTGGAGGTATTAGTGAAGCAGATCAAGGCTATGTGTGTCAATGGAAATGGAGGTAAGCCAGAAAGGTACCAAGAATGAAGAACACATAAAACATTAGACTCCCTGCACCTACAACTCTGACTACAATTCTGTTTTCTACTCGGCTTTCATGATTGCAAGGAAGCCTTACAACAGCTGCAGGGAGCATGCTTTCTTTTTAAAAATGGCATCCTTTTCCTGCAAGTCCTCTTCCTGTGCTCATTCTTTCACTTCTCATCCACTGGTCAAATGTTGTCTTTGGACTCTACATTCAGAGTGTTGAGATCTCCACACACACTGAAGATGATGAGACTCTTTTTACTACCTTAGCAGAGTAATTGGAGCAAATACATCTTGAGACACACTCAGAGTGGTTCATTTGCAAGTATAAGTAAGTTGCTCGATGGATTTGGAAGTGCATCTTTTGTGTGGCCAACTGTTCTTTTCTTAAAGTTAGTAAAGTTTCACAACTTTGAGGTTTGTGAAAAGGGAAAACTGTAATTTTAGCAGACAGTGTTGTTCTTAGGCGTGGACAAACTTGGGTCCCTGCCCAGCTTCCCAACTGTAAAACTCAGAGACTGGAATAGCTTGCCAGTGCCTCTGTTTTCTGCTAATAGACCACAAGCTTCCTTGTGAGTTTTCTATTGTGGAGAAGGATAAAAAGGGATTCTTGTGGAATTGCTAGTGGAAAACACTGTCATGGAGTATAGTTCCTGTACCAGAAACACTAAAAGGAATTTTCTTATTTTAGTATTCATGGTATTTCTCAATTTTTTGGCAGGAGACAGGCACAGGCTGGCTCGGCTGGCACCTCAGCTCAGAAAAAATCAAAAAAAGGGGAAAATCGAGGCACAGATGGCACCAAGCACTCTCAAACCCTCCATGATGAAAAGTTTTGAGACAGAATCCTCAGGGATTGGGCAGCCGTCCCTTTGATGAAAGGTTTTTCAAAAGAACCCCTACTCTTCTCTAATGAGATCAGATTGGACTGGGGGAGGGGAAAAGTTGAGCAAAGAAATGTTGAGGAGTGAATTGTATGCAGTAAATTTACTCTTCAACAGTGAAGTGCTTCTCATGAACCTGTGACAATTTAGCAGGAATGTTTCCAAATGAGGCCTACTCTGACACTCTCTGATCTAGTTCCTATAAAAAGGAAAGAAGAAAGTGGAATAAGTCTACAATATTCACATGTCATCTAGTCAATTGATTACCCCAAATATACACAGTAAGGGGATAATATACAGAACTAATCAATCAGTTAGCCAATTAACAACTATTATTATTTTTAAGGGCTCCTTATAGGGCTATGAAGAATGAAATCTCTCATGGAGATAACAAATGCATATACATACAGTATAAAGAAAAAAATTAATAAATTCAAATATAAACAAAGTAATTCAACATTTGGTAGCTTACAAAGCAAAAATCTAGCAGTTAAGGGGGAATCAGGATGTCTTTATATGTATATATATTATATATAATGTATAATATAGTGAATGAAGTATATTTTAAAAGAAGAGAGAGCCTTTATGAAGCAGATGTAAAGTGGAAGTGTATTATAAGCATGGTAATGTGACAAGTACAAAGGCACAAGAAGGGAGTTAAAGTATGATATTCCAAATAATATAAGGAATGTTTTGCAGATATCTCTTCTTGAAATTCAACTGGGAAGAATGAAGAAGTAAAATCTCAGAAGACAAGAGCAGAACCTCTTGGTTTTTTTTTTTTTTTTGGTTTTTTTTTTTTGTTTTTTTAATGTGAAATCTTTGCAAAGAAATTTGTTATCTTTGACAGCAAATAAACTACTACATAAAAAGTTTCTTTGTTTTGTTTTGTTTTGAGTAGGCAGATATCCATATATTTTGTAGTGGAGTCAGAAGGAAAATTCTAGGTCTGTTACTTATAGGATCTTAGAAAAGTTACCTCATTTCTCTAGATCTCAAGTTTATTTATCTGTAAAATAAAAATGTTGTACCAAGTGACTTTTAAGGTCCAATATTACACAAAAAGACAATGTGAGGTAATGAATAAGGCATTGGACTTGGAATCAGGAATAAAAAAACAAGTTCAAATTTTGTATCAGACACTTATTTGTCATATAACTGGACAAATTATTTAACTTCTCTTTAGCTCAATCTCCTTTTCTCTTTTGTAATAGGTGTTGGAATTATAACCCTTTAAGTTCCCTTCCAGCTCTAAATCAATGATCATTAAACCTCTCTGATTTGGGGGATATTCTCAAGAAAGACAGGATTCATCATGACGAAGAAAAGACAATAACTGCTTCCAAATTTCCAGTAATTGCAAGTACCTGAGGAAATAAGTAAATTTTCATCTGTGTCATTTCTAATTTGTTATTCCACCATGGAACAAGGACTTAGCAACTGTGTCACCTATAAAAAGATAATAATAATAAATAACAAGAAATATTTAATTCAGAAAAAGTAAGCATGTATTTCCAAGTTTAATATCCCCATGAAATTCATGAATTCTGAGAATCAAAATGAATTTGTGGTTTTTTGCAAGCAAGTAGTCCAAAGAGATAACTTCCTCTTTTAAAGGAAGCAATTATAAAAGACTGCTAACAATGACTATTAGGACAATAACTCTTGAGAACATATGAATCAGAAGCTCAGAGAACACATTAAATTTCTCAAATGTAACTCTTCTAATCCCCATTTAGGATCCTTCTCTTCCCTGGAAGGCAAACAGTGTCTTCATCTTGACTCTGGCCCCATATGCCTGTGTCATTTTCCTGATTCCCACCCACTAGCCACCTATTATGCCTCCTATTCTTCCCAGCATCCAGATTTTGTATTGTCTTTTCCTACTCGCTTAAAATAATAATAAGACCTAGCATTTATATTGTGTTTTATGGTTTTCAAAGAGCTTTAAAATATTGTCATTTCTGATTTTCCCAATAATCCTGGAAAGTAGGTGTTATTATTAGTCTCATTTTAAAGATAAGAAACTGAGATCAAGTGACTTGTCCAGGGTCACACAATTGGTAAGTGACTGAGGTCAATTTGCAACTCATTGCTTCTTGATCCTTAGTTTAATGCTTTATCCACTTCATGATGTAGCTTCCAATTCCCAGACTTTTCTGTTGTTTTTTTAACCATCTGCTATTGCTTTCAGTGATCTACTATAGTCATTACAATAACAATGATATTAAGAACAATAACAGGCATCCATAATTAAATTAATGTTTACACATTGCTTGATATCTGTCATATCATTTTGCCATCAAAAATCCTGTGAGGTAAGTACTTTTATCTCCATCATTCAGATGAGGAAACTGAGATTTAAAATAGTGACTCAACCAGTAAGAATGTTATCTCCATTAAATAGAGAGAAATAATGAAAAGAGGACTGACAGTGTAGCCAGAAGACCTGGATTTGATTTCTGACCCTTCAGTTTTCCTATTGGTATAAATATGGGTAAGCTCAATTTACACAATTTCTTTTTCTGTCACATGGCTATAATGCTATCCACAAGATTGTAAGTGATTTCCTTTATCCAATTTTATTAGTAGCCAGGATTTATAGATACTTTAAGTGTACAAAATGTTCTACAGATATTGCCTCACTTGAACCTCACACTAACCCTGGAAGGTAGATGCTATGGTTAGCCCCATTTTACAGATGAGGAAACCGAAGTAGAATGAAGTTAAATTGACTTTACTCCAGAACCATAATTAGCATGGAACAAGAGGGATTTTGATCCAGGGGAATAAAATCCTATCAGATATAATCTATCAGAAAGGCATCTTACTGGAAAAAGACCCTTTTTTCGTATAATACTTTGTGGTGTTTTGATAGTTCCAGAGAATAAAGTTTGATATGATAATCTATGGGATACAACACCAGAGACCCATTGCCAGAGTATATTTCTTCAAGTGGCCACCATAACACATTCTTCCTTTAGGGAGATAATCAGAGATAAGTAACCCTCTTTCTTGTTACAGCTACACCCATGGAGGTACAATACACAGGAATAGATAGTACTCTTCTAATTCCCCTATTGCAATTTGCCCTAAGTACAATGATTCCTAGGTAAAGCTTCATCTAAGTCATTGAGTTGTTCTTAGGATTAAATTAAATAATATGTGTGAAAGTAGTCTGTATAAAAGAATTGATTGTTGTATCTTGTTATTATTACTACTACTACTACTACTGCTGCTGCTGCTGCTGCTGCTGCTGCTACTGCTACTACCATTATTATTGTTACTACTATTGCCAATGATATTTCAAAGAATCAATAGATAATATTGGATTTTATTATGTGCCTAATGGAGATAGAGTTTAATGCTATGGAATGACTATAATCAATCATTTAAATGACTTCTTTGGGTCAGTCACTGTGCTAAATGCAGGGATTTTATATATATATATATATACATATATATATATATACAAATATATATATATATATTTAAAAAGTCAAAATATAGTTCCTGATCTCAATGAATTCTCTCCCAATGGTGATAATTTACAAGCTATTTGCAAATAAGTTATATATAAGATAAATTACAAATAATCAATAGAAGGAAAACACTAGAATCAAGGGAGATGGGGAACTGTATTAGACTTAAAGAAATAAAAATTAAAACAATATCTTTCAGAAGAACTAATATGAAAGAAAAGGAAAATTTTGCAGATGTTGTGGAAAAATAGGGGCACTAATATACAGATGGTGGAGTTGTAAACTGATCCAAACATCCTGGAGAACAATTTGAAACTATGTCCAAAATTATGCAAAACTATGAGTATCCTTTGACCCAGCAATATCACTACTAGGACTATAGTAATAGGTCAAATACATGGTCAAATAAAAAGGGAAAGGGCATATATATATATATATGCATATATATATATATATATATACACACACAAATATTTAGAATAGCTCTCTTTGTAGTGGAAAAGAATTGGAAACTGAGGGGATACCTGCCAATTGGGTTGTACAAATTATAATATATGACTTTGATGGAATATTATTGTACTAAAAGAAATCACAATCAAGATGCTTAAAAAAACTGGGAAGATATGAACTGGTACAAATTTAAATGAATAGTTGTTTACAGTAACCATTAGATATGATGATCAACTGTAAATAACTTATCTTCATTACAATATGAACTTTAAAATAAATCTGAGAGATTGCTATATACTTCTAGAAAAAAAGAACTAATGGAGCCCAAATAAAGATTGAAGCATACTGTGTTTCAACTTTTTTTTTTGGTCTATGATTTTTGTTTTGTATTCTGGTTAATATATAAATTTTTGCATCACTACATATATATAATCTATATCAAATTGCCTTCTCAAAGAGAGGGGTAAAGGAGGATGGAGAAAAAGGGACATATTAATAACACAACATTTAAAAAATTTAAAGTTCAATAAATTTATTTACATATACATGAAAAAATTTCAAAAATTAAAAAAGAAAAGCAAAATAAATGGGCAAAAATGGGGACTAAAGTTAGATTTAGTTGGGAATTAAAGGAAGCTAACTAAATGAATAGGCAGAGATGAAGAGGAAGAACTCTACAGGAATTATGTCAGCCAATAAAAATATCCCTTAGCAAGAAATAAAAAATAAGCATTTATTAAGCACTTACTGTGTGCCAGGCATGTGCTAATTATACAAATATTATCTCATTTGATTTTCACAATAACCTTTGAGATAGAAACCATTATTATCTCTATTTTAGAAATGAGAAGACTGAAGTAGTAAACCTAGAAAACCTGGACTTGATATAGAGACCTATTAGTAACTCTTTGTGTAATTGTGTATAAGTAATCATACCTCAAAATTTTATTATCTCTAAAATGAAGGTTTGGACCTGAATTATATGATTATAGATATAGAGTTGGAAGATACTTCAATTATCACCCAGGCTAATCCTCACATTATAAAGAGAAAGAAATGAGGCCCAGGAAAACGTAATGATTTCTCCAAGATCACACAGGAAATAGATGTGGGATGTAGAATTTGAATTCAGGTCCTCTGGCTCAATTCAGTGCTTTTTGAAGGATTTTTCTCTTCTAAGATCTATATACCTAAATAATTTATGTGTCCTTGTGAAGGGAGCTAACATTGATGAAAGTCAAATGATTTGTTAGGTGCTAGGAAATATACACAGAACCTAAATTCAAAACCCTGCATTTTAGGGCCAAGGGTACAAGTTTAGCTATCCAGACAGGCTTTTTATAGAGACTCAGTTTTCTTACCTACAAAAACAAAATATTGGTCTAGATCATCTTTAAGATCACTTTCATTTCTAATATAGCATGATCCTATAAATTCAGGTATACATATACATATACATTCAGCTATACATATGCAGAGCCTGATGCAACATTGGGTACAGGATGCCCTATATGAAATACACTTGTATATTTGATAAAGTTTTCATATTTAATGTTAGTATACGAGTATGTGCTTTATGTTATGTGCTTTTTACCAGCTTTACAGTAATCTAAAATAAGGTGCCAATCAGTGGGCTAGTTGAAGTGAAGCTGGAAGTGTTAAATATGGAGCAGCCTACAGTGGGCCCATTACCCAATATTAAATGGGGAAATGAATTATTTAATGTCATTATCTTAAAATTGGACCCAAATATACATAAAAATGAAATAAAACAATTAGGTAACACTCTAAGTGGTTCATTATTATTAATTCATTTAATATTCATTGTAACTGTGCTGGTCATAATGAATTCATTTGATATTAATGTGGATGTTCAGCAGCAATTTCTTTGCAATGCAGTTTTAATTCATGTGCCATTAAAATAAAACAGTGCCCGAATTTATATTTATTTTTCTGAATGCTGTATATAGTTGCTAATTTTTAGGAATATTTTAATAATAATGATTATTTTGTTTAAGTTTTGTCAAATATATTAGTCAATAAACACCTTGGCTTTGAAGTATATCTTAACTCTTAGAATTGTCAGAAAATTTTGGATTAAAATGGACTCTGACATTGAGGAAATGCAAGACTCACAGATAATGTAGTTTGGTATATTCCCAAATATTCTGATGTTTAGTCATTTTGAATCTCTAAAGCTCTTTTCATTGCCTAATAATAACACAATAGCAGTAATGACTCATTTGATTTCCAATATTAATATTCTGCTTTGAGGAAATTTAAAGTATGTATTTTAATGGTTTCATCAAGATGATAACTTAATCTTGGTATCCAGTTTAAAAAAATACAAAAAAAAAACAATTGCACAACATATTTTGTTTGTTGGCATACAAAGGATTAGCTTCACACAGTGATGATTCATGGAATTATAACTTGAGTGAAGGATAAGTAATAGGATAAGCAAAGGACTATAGGACTGAAACAATATCACATATTCACACATTCATTCATTCAAGGGTGCATAATTTTCCTGTAATCTTTTTTTTTTACCTATTTCACCCACTACCTTTTCTTCTATCACCCCTTCCCCTTCTCTTAATAGTGTTTTTTTTTTAAACTGGCTCCATTCACTACCTTGTTTTCTATCAACCATTTTCCCTTTCTCTTATCTTTTTCCCTAGTGTTGCTGCCTTCCCTTCTATCCTGTTACTCCCTTTTCTTTTCCTCTTTCTCCTACTACTTCTTTTCCTCTTTCTCCTTCTACTTCTTTAGAGTTAGATAAATTTCTGTACCTAACTGAATGATTAAGTTATTCCCTCTTAGAGTCAAAACTGATGAGATCAAGCTTCAAACAATGCTCATTCCCCTCCCTTCTTTCCCATTATACCTCCCCTTTCCTCTTTTTTACAGTACAGACCTTTTTCCATCCCTTAAAATCTTTTTCTTTGATGTGATTACATCAGAGCCCATTCACAACCACACCCTCAGTCCATAAGCCATTAGAGCCCCACTTCCTCCTAGTGACAGATAACAGTTCTCAAGAATTACAGATATCTTTTTCCCATTTAGGGATGTGAACAGTTTAACCTTTAAATAATATATTTTTTCGCCTATTTACCTTTCTATGCTTCTCTTGAGTCCTTGGTTTGTAGATTAAATTTTCTGTTTAATTCTGATTTTTTCAGTAGAAATGATTGAAAGTCACTTACTTCATTGAACCTCTATCTCCTCCCCTGAAAGATGATGCTAAATTTCACTGCATTCTTAGTTGTAACCAAAGGTCCTTTGCCTTCTGGAATATTGTATTCCAGGACCTCTGATCCTTTATTGTAGAATATACAAGATCCTGGGTAATCCTGACTGCTGCTCTGTGATATTTGAATTGTTTTTGGCAACTTGCAGTAATTTTTCCTTGGAGACTGTAATTTTGGAGTTTTACAATAATGTTCCTTGGGGTTGTTCTTGTGGGATCTCTTTCCAAAGGTGATTGATGGATTCTTTCAATCAATATTTCCTCCTCTGTTTTTAGAATATTGGGGTGATTTTCCTTAATGATCTCTTGTAGAATGCTATCCAGGCTCTTTTTTTTTTTATCATGGCCTTCATATAGACCAAGAATTTTTAAATTGTCTCTTCTGGATCTATTTTCTAGGTCAGCTGTTTTGTCAATGAGGTATTTCATGTTTTCTTCTATTTTTAACATCAAACATTCTGCCTTATAATATGAAGAAATATCACAAATTATTTGATAAAAGAAGAAGAAAGAGGAAGAGGAGGAGGAGGAGGAAAGAGAAAAGAGGAGGAAAAAGAAATGGAGGAGGAAGAAAAAAGGTGGAGGAAGAAGAGGAGAGGAGGAAAAGGAGGAGGAGGAAGAAGAGAAGAAAAACAAGAAGAAGAAGAGGAGTAGGAGGAGAAGGAGGAGAAGGAAAGGAGGAGGAAGAGAACGAGAGAAGTAGAAAGGAAAAACAGGAGGAGAAAGATGAGAAGCAGAAAGAGGAAGAACAAGAGGAGGAGGAAGAAAAGAAAAAGAAGTTATGCCCACCATTTATGTAGAACATTAAATTTTGCAAAGTACTTTACAAATATTTCGTTTTCAACACAACCTTTTTAAGTAAATGCTATGATTATTCCCATTTAACTCACAAATAAATTGAAACAAGATAGAGATTAAATTTCCTACTCAATATACATAGCTAAAGAGTGTCAGAGGTTGGATTTGAAATTCAGGTTGTCTTGACTAACTCAAGTGCTCCAACTATTGTACCTTTATCATAATCATTTCTCCAAAAATTATGCCAGTGGAGCTCAAGCTTTGGCAGTTTCTACCAAAGTATAAAAAATTCACATTTAGTCATGGCAACAAAACTCTGCCTGCTATACAGCAAACAACCTTTATAAACATGGAAAGGTTCACTATAAGATGAAAAATTCTTTGGCCTTGGCAACTTATTAAAAGGGAGTCATAAATTACACTACTGAAGGAAGTGTTCACTTCAATGACATTCTGTGTCACTTGAAGAATCAACAATTTTAGAGATGGAAACAGAAATGAAGCCAAGATTTCCCGAGTCTACATCTAGTGAAATTCTGCCTATACTTTACATTCAAATATATTATTTTACCTGTTCCATTCATATAGAAATGAACATATTAGAAAGAAAAATAAATAAAACACTAATGGTAGGTTTTTTTTTTTCCCAAGACTTTTGTATGGTTTTTTCCTGACTAGACAAAGGTCATTTGGAAGTAACTTTAGGGAACTCAATCTATGTTTCCTGGTTCATTTCTTGGTTTTCTAATTCAAGCAAAAACACAATAGGGAAAGAAAATAAACATTAAATGTTCCAAATTGCTTTAAAATTGATCTTTTGGCAGCTTAGTTAATTACTCATACATTGTTCCTTATAGGGTGGTTGTGATGATAAAATAAGATGATTAATTTGAAAGTACTCTGGAACAGTTTAAAGCACCATAATGGTATGGATATTAATATTTTTATTTCCTTCTTTCATTAAATGTAACATTTCATTATTATTCAGTGTCATTGGGAATGAAGATATTGCTTAAAACATAATTCAGACCAGTTATATACATGAGAAACAAACACGCATTATCTGAAGTTTTAAGAAATCACCATTCATCTCTAAATGTAAGGGAATGTGAGATTTTTTTTTATTCATTCCTTATTGCTCCCCCAAAGCATATTAGATTGTTATTTTCTTTAACCAAAAATTGAAGAAGCCAATCAGAAACACAGCAAACAATTCATTTTCTTTCTAACCTTCTGCAATTTGTTTTCCTTCATTATTCTACAGAAATTGTTCTTTTTAAAGCCACTAATGAGTTTCTGATTGTGTTTTCTCCTTGAACTGCTTACAATTTTCAATAGTGTTAACTATATTCTTTCCTCAACATCCTCCTTTGCTGGATTCTATGATGCTGCTGGTTCTCCTATATTTTTCTGATGGTTCTTTGTTTCCTTTTGTAGCTACCTTACACTTCTTGTCCCATAAGTGAATAATTTGTTTTTTTTAAATATTTTTTATTAAAGCTTTTTATTTGCAAAACATATGCATGGGCAATTTTTCAACATTGATCCTTGCAAAGCCTTCTGTTCCAAATTTTTCTCTCCTTCCTCCCATCCTCTCCCCTAGATGGCAAGCAGTCTAATACATGTTAATTATATTAAAATATATGACAAATTGAATATATGTATACATATTTATAGTTATCTTGCTATACAAGAAAAATCAGATCTACAAGGAAAAAAAAAAACCTGAGAAGGAAAACAAAATGCAAGCAAACATCAACAGAAAGCATGAAAATGCTATGTTGTGGTCCACACTTAGATCCCACAGGCCTCTCCCTGGGTGTATATGGCTTTCTTCATCACTAAACAATTGGAATTGGTTTGAAACATCTCATTGCTGAAGAGAGCCATGTCCATCAGAATTGATCATCACATAGTCTTGTTGATGCCATGTATAATGATCTCCTGGTTCTGCTCATTATAGATGAATATATTTTAAAGTTTAGTGTTTTAGCCTCTGATCTCTATACAGTCTATACTGAGACATATATGGAGACAGCTTGTACTACAATCACCAGAACCAACACTATCTCACTCATCACTAGAATCTCCTCAGACTACAATGCATTTGACCCCAAAATATTGAGAATAGCATTGCCTTCCAAGTCATGGAGCTAACTTTCAGCTGAGGAAGTTTAACCCTAATTTATCCTGCATATATTTTGTTACATATTGCAGTTTGCATGTTTTCTGTCCCCATTGGACTGAATTCTTCATTTCATTTCATTTTCCAACACTTAGCATAATGTCTGGCATATAATAAGCATTCAATAAGTGCTTGCCGACTGACTGAAAAAAATGCCTACCTTTCTAAAAGTACCATATTGCTGGCTAGTCAAGTTTTCAAAAATAATCAAGTAAGCCCTAAAGCCTGAAAATGGCAGAACTTCCCTCAGACCACTGATCCTCTTACTAACCCATCTCTCAGATTAAGAACCTGGGAATCAGCCCCTGTGGCAATTCAGCCTGAAAACTGTTCCCATGGATGCTACTGTAACATTTGCTTCAGACCCAGAAAAGAAAATGCTTGCCAACAAAGTAACTGGCAATGTCAAGTGGTTAGGATTTTATTAGTGGAAATGACATTAAAGATGTCATATTGCCATCTGTTTTATTACTGCACCTTAAGGATCATGAAAACTTTGTATTTGGCTTAGGGCTGAGACTTCCTATATATTATATATACAAGAGAGAGAGAGAAAGAGATGTATATCTATCTATATATGTACTCGATAAATTATTTTTCATTCATTCTCTTGCACAAGTTACCTTTTGAACTAAATTGTATCCTCTTATAGCCACAGTCCCTTAACCATGCATGGTAGGTTATTAATAAAAATATCACTATGTTATTGCTACAAATTATTTTCATTATTATATTATATGTATTATATATAAATAATGTAAATAATAAAAGCAATAATTATTTTTATGGTACTTTAAAGTTGTATATTTTTTTTATTTCATTTGATCCTCACACAACCCTTGAAGATAGAGGTTCTTATTACCTATAACTTACAAATAAGGAAATTGAGATAGAGAAGTTAAAAGATTTCCATAGGGTCGAACAGCTAGAATGGATGGGATTTAAACTCAGGACTTAGTACTTTCTAGTTTGGCACTCTAGATACTGTGCTGCCTAGTTACATCACTTTTTTTTTCATAGCTTCAATCTCCTCTTTGGTTGCATGTGGGGCTTAGACTTAATGACCTTTAAGGTCCCTTTCTGTCCTAAAATAATAATCAAACTATTAATTGACAAATAATATAGAGACAATTTCAAATAGTCTTCCATGAACCTAGAGTTCATCAATGCTCAACCTTTCTTTGTTCTTACTGAATCACTATAGCCAGCTTCATCTAGTAGCCTGTGGTGGTAAGATGCTGAGCTGAACTAAATTGGGCCCAGATATGGTATCCTCTTAATTCAGTTCCCTGAAACTTTTTTTCTACTTGATAGGTGCAATTGGAGCTTTTGATCACTACCATAAACTTTAAGAACCTAAAATCATCTCTTTGTCATGGAAAAGGCGTTAGTGAAGTATGACTTTAATGGAGTCTTCCCAACTTTTCATGATTTCAGTCTCTCTATCTTTTTTTCTTGCCAAGATATAATCCTCCTCTATTCATTTTTAAACATTTTCTGCTAGAGTTTCAAGTATATTTTGCTGAGTTGAACTGTTTTTTTCTTCTCACTAATGAGGAAAAAGTATATCATCTTTTATTATCATATCAAGTTAAAAAGTATTTATTAACCACTTACTATGTGGCAAGAATTGTGATAAGTGCTGTCCTGATGATTTTCGATGTCTTCTGTTGGATGCCTTTCCAGAAACTTAGCATTCTATCTTAATCCAAAGTTGCATTGGATCTTAATAAAACATGTTTCCTTGGGCATGAGGTCAACTAGTCACCAGTGCTATAATTCTCAGAGACCTGAGACCAACTAGTAAAGCAATAATTTAAAAATTAGCTGTCCATCTTTTCTACTAACAATCAAGTCTTTTGTACATATGACTTCTATTTCAAAATTTGTAGGAATTATAAATGTTGTTGCAGTCAGAGCAAGTCTCTAGAAATGGTTGCCCTAAATATTCAAATATTCAGCTGGACTTTAGGTATACCAATGTATCACTTACATTTGTTTTTGTTGTTAAAAATGAATGCAATGTAAACAAATATTAAGGATCACATGCTTGTTAAGATGCACTATGGTCTTAAGAGGTGGTGTTAGAATTGAAGTCTGGAAACCCTAGCCTTGAATCCTGAGACAATAATATGATCATGAGCAAGTTACTTATATTCTCTGTATTTCACTTTCCTCCCCTGTATAATGAAGGGATCAATGAGTTTTCTATTTCATTTCAGTTCTGTATTCCCTTAAACAAACCAGTCTAGAAAGTTGGTAGAAGCATCTAATAAGGCCTCTTTTACTCTCCTACTGCTGGCAAAATTCCTGGCCAATCTCCTTTTCCATTAATAATGTGAGTTGTATATTCCTCTCATCCCAGTGTGACTTTAGGCCACAGATGATCCTGCAAATATTAGTCATGCACTGAACTGAATATGAAATGTAAGAAAAATTTAGGGAACAATATCAAGATTACCCACGTACGTTTCATTGACCTCATAAAAGCATTCAATTCTGTCATGTGACTTGAATTCTGGTAGCAGATTTGATTGCTTTGAGAAGTTCACCAACATCCTAAGGCTACTCTTCCATGGTTGATTGGGTCAAAGTGAATAGTATACTGTTTGACCTATTCCTTATTGTAGTATCATGGAGTAATGCAAGTTATTATTCTCTGTGTTCTAGTCAGATGGGTCATGAGTACACAGAGGTCATTGGAAGTACACTGGTGACAGAATTAATTTTCATTCATCTGAGAACAGTTATAAATCAACTTTGGAGAAAAATCCTGATGCTACTCTGATTATAAATAAGAAAAGATCATGTAAAAAATAAGCCACTGAAGACTACTCAGAACTTGGAGGACCCTAAAGATCTTGTCCAACCCCTCATTTTACAAGCAAGGATCTGGTACTCAGAGTCAGTGGTAAGATGTAGTTTTGAATCCAGATTACTTGCCTCCAGATGAAGTGCTCTTTTCATTAACCTGATTGCTTATTAAGACTAAGAATTTATGTAAACAATAATATGTTTGCTTTTCATGTGTTTTTTTTTTCCTAAGCATAACTTTTCTCAAGTGTTGCTAGTCTAAATCAGGTATTTTTGACCTTTTTTTTTTTTGTTGTTGTTATCCCATATGGACCCTTCCTGCATCCAGATGTTTCTTACAAACTTTTTCTTGGAATAATATTTATAAATATATACAAAGACACAATAAAATACATAGAATTATGAGGAAAATTATATGGTTATATATACATATTGTATATGCACATAGATACGTGTGTATAAATCTATATCTATATATACATATGCTTATATATGCATACCTCTATGCCCATATATGTCAAATATCCATATGCACATAGATACCATATATATTATACACATGCCTATATGCATATATGAAAACATGTGTGTGTATATATGTGTGTGTATGTATATGAGTGTGTGTGTGCATGTGTGTGTGTACGTATATACTATATCAGTATGCGATCACAGATCCTATGATAAGAAGTCCTGCTCTAAATCAAGTTCTGGTATCCTTTCAATTCACAAGTCATAGTGAGACTTATAGCTCCATAATTTCAGTCAATCACTCACACTGCTGTAAGCTTTTGCCTCATCACTGACACTGGGGATATTAGGTTCTAAGCCTGATTCAAATGGATAAGTTTTTCTATTTTTTAATCATCATAATAATTTCCATTCAAATATTCACACTTGGGCAGGAAGAATCCCTTGTTGTTATCAGATCTTATTTTTTATCAGTGGAAAGAACTATTTGCCTTTACTTTCCTGGTCAAATATTTTCTATTTATTTTTCAATACCTCCAGATTAGAAAGTTACATTCCTAAACACAGAGATAATGATCATCAATATCTCATAAACAAAGAAATGGATAAAATCAGAAGAAAAGTTGAGACATCATCTTTGATTTTTTATTAGTCCTTTTATTGTTGTTCAGCTGTTAAAATTGTGTCTTATTCTTCATGACTCCATCTTGGGTTTTCTTGATAGATACCAGTATCTTTTTGCCTTTGCCTTTTCCAGATTATTTTTTTTTTCCTTTTCCAGATTATTTTACAGATGAGAAAATTGAGACAAAGAAGGCCAAAGATCACACAGTTATTTTGTATCTGATCCTAGATTTGAACATGTGTCTTCCTAACTCCAGCTCTATCCACTGTGCTATCTAGCATCACTTTATTGGTCCTAGAGTAATATTATTACACCTATTCTAGAAAATCTAGAATTAGACATTTTATGCAAGGGCTGCTGAAAGGCTTGAGTTTGAAGAGAAAAATATCCATAATATTGGGGTAGAGATTATGCTTAGAATAATAGTGGAGCACAAGGCTGTGTAGAAAATCATTTTACCATATGATTGCCACATGACTTCCAGAGAAAAGGAATCTCATATGCCATTCTAGTACAATAGAATATAGTCAACCTCACCAGTGGAGAATAAAATAAGTTATTAAGTTTATTTAGAGAAACCAAGCTTGATGGAGAAGATTAGTCTATGGTGGCAGAAGACTTCAAATGGCTGGATCCTTTGAAATGTCCAGAAAAGTTTAGTAAATTACTTCCAAAGTCAGGGCAAAAAGGCAATCAGCAAGAGTTTTATGAGTCAAATCATGAAAGGTTGTTCATATGCAGTAAACAAAGAAATAAATACAAGATTATCCTGTCTATAGCCATAGAGTCTGGAGCGAGAAAACTACCTGTAAGTTCTTTGTAGACTGGACAATAAGCTTTAGGAATCATCTTAGAGATAAGGGACAATAGAGGAAACATCTATCTTCTACACCTAGAATTGAAATTGGGGCAATATTATAGAATGATTGATACTTACAGTCTTACTGAACTAAATGCATTGTCTAGAAACTGAAGGAAAACTCCAAAATACAGTATTGCATCAGATGGTCCTAAAGCATCACACTATAGTAGAAAGTACAATGGATAGAACTGAACTTAAAAAAGGTCTCTAGTCTTGATTTCATTACTGTGGATAAGTCTTTCCTCAGAGATTCAGCTTCTTTTAGTGTCTCACACAAACATATTCATTCATACATTCAATGAAATATTTATGGAGCTTTTTGTATATAAACTTCTAGTCTGATTATCTGCCACAAGTATTTTCCCACTATAATACATCTTGAAAAGTGACTTTTCTAACCATATCATCATCTTCCTCAATAAACTCTAGTGTTTCCCAAGCACCAAATCCTTTATATGGTGTCCAAAGAATTGTACAAATTGTTCTCTCTATTGTGTATGCTTAATAAATTATTATTGCCTCACTAATTGATAGAATATATGTGAATGATTTTGCTTCTCTATTAACAAATTTCTACTAACCTAGCCAGCAGAAAATGAAGCTTTAGGTTTCAAATTTCTAGATTCTCTCTTTTATTTGAAAACACATGTAGATGGTCATGCTTGTATGTGAACATGTATATTTGTCCATGTGTGAGAGAATGTTGCATGAAGTGATAGAAATAACCAAATGTAGTTTCAATTAAGAATAGAAAATCTACAGAGACCATGAGAGGGATTAGGATGATCTTTTAGGGTACCTTCAAATGACTCACTGTATGAAAAGAAAATTGAATTTGGTGTACTAATTAGGGTTTCAATGAATATTTGACCATATCCAAATCTGAGTTTCAATACCAATGTCAGCACTGATTCTAGGGAGAATAGGAACTGGAACATTGCCAGATAATAAAATTGGGATTGATTTACTGTCTTATAAAATAAAATATAATATTATGCACATTTCATCTGTAGCACTTTAATCAGTAAGCTTAAAAGCACTTTTAATTATAGCTATTCTAACAATACGTTAATGAGGCATGCAAGAATTATTAAGGTTCCTTTGAGAATTTCAGAAGTAATAGGAAAGGAAGACATTTTTTTCTCCAATAAACAAAAATTTCCCAATTTTTTCTCTGCTCCAAAGGTTCATGTGTACTTGAAAAAGAACAAAGGAACTATCAGTTGTTTCATTTTACCCATCCCAAATGGCTTTTCAAAAGTTGAATGACACATCCAATTATATATGTAAATATAATTATAACTTTAAAAAATAAGAATGAGAATAATTTGGACATTGTAACAAATTGTCTTTAAGTGCTGAAGGCTAGTGAAGGCCACATTAGCATGAATTATATAAATTATTTAATTTATGCAGTAATCTGGTAAATTCATGTGAATAAGACATAATTTTCCTTCAAACATCTCTATATATGTAAAATGGTGAATATATTGCATCCTAAATCATATATGGAACTTTCTATAGATCAGAGGTTCCTATCCTTTCTGTTTCATGGATCCGTTTGGCAGACAAGTGATGCCCTTTGATGCCTTTCTAGAATATCTTTAAATCCATAAAATAAAGTACACCAGATTAGAAAAGAATTCAATAACATTGAAAAGCAGTTATCCAAATGTTTTTGTTTTTTAAAGCAGATTCAAAGATACCAAGTAAAGACCTCTAAGCTAGAATTCTATTTTTAGCTAATTCATTTTTAAAACTACCTGTTTTCAGATTATCTTAAAGCTTCTCTCTGTATTCGTATTTGTCTTCGCTCTGAATTTCTTGAGATTTTTAAAAAGTAATTTGGACATATCAAAAACAAAAAGTGAAAAATCCAAAAATGTCCTAATTGGATTAAAACAGAAATAATAATATTTATGATTATATTTACCACAATAATAAATGGTTTCTATTGAATGAAGTCAACTTTGCTTTATTCACCATCAAAAATTATTTTTTTAAAGTTGGAATTATCAGGCCTCATTTCTTTTTTTTTTTTAATAAAGCTTTTTATTTGCAAAACATATGAGTGACCTTTCAACATTGACCTTTGCAAAAAAAACTTTTTTTCCCAAGCTTTTCCTTTCCCTCTCCCCGCTCCCCACCCCTAGATGACAGGTAATCTAATACATGCTAGATAGGATAAATTATATGACAAATACAATACATGTATACATATCTATACAGTTATCTTACTGCACAAGAAACATCAGATCTAGAAAGAGAAGAAGAAAAAAAAAACAACCTAAGAAGGAAAACAGAATGCATGTAAATATTCACAGAAAGCTTTAAAATGCTGTGTTGTGGTTCACTCTCAGTTCCCACAGGCCTCTCTCTGGATGTATATGACTATCTTCATCGCAGCACAACTGGTTTGAATCACATCATTGTTGAAGAGAACCATGTCCATCAAAATTGATCATCGTATAGTCTTGTTGCTGTGTATAATGTTCTCCTGGTTCTGCTGATTTCACTCAGCATCAGTTCATGCAAGTCTCTCCAATCCTCTCTGAAATCCTCCTGTTGGTCATTTCTTACAGAACAATAATATTCCATAACATTCATATACCATAATTTATTCAGCCATTCTCCAATTGATGGGCATCTTTTCAATTTCCAGTTTCTTGCCACTACAAAAAGGGCTGCCACAAACATTTTTGCACATGTGGGTCCCTTTCCCTCCTTAAAAATCTCTTTGGGATATAGGCCCAGTAGAAACACTGCTGGGTCAAAGGGTATGCACTGTTTGATAACTCTTTGAGCATAGCTCCAAATTGCTCTCCAGAATGGTTGGATCCGTTCACAGTTCCACCAACAATGTATCAGTGTCCCAGTTTTCCCACATCCCCTCCAACAGCTATCATTATCATTTCCTGTCATTTTAGCCAATCTGACAGGTGTGTAGTGGTATCTCAGAGTTGTCTTAATTTGCATTTCTCTGACCAATAGTGACTTGGAGCACCTTTTCATGTGACCGGAAATAGTTTCAATTTCTTCGTCTGAAAATTGTCTGTTCATATCTTTTGACCATTTGTCAATTGGAGAATGGCTTGAATTCTTATATATTTGAGTCAATTCTCTATATATTTTAGAAATGAGGCCTTTATCAGAACCTTTGGATGTAAAAATATTTTCCCAGTTTACTGCTACCCTTCTAATCTTGTCTGCATTCATTTTGTTTGTACAAAAACTTTTCAACTTGATATAGTCAAACTTATCTATTTTATGATTAATGATGACCTCTAGTTCTTCTTTGGTCACAAATTCCTTCCCCCTCCACAGGTCTGAGAGGTAAACCATCCTACATTGTTCTAATTTGTTTATAATATCATTCTTTATGCCTAGATCATGAATCCATTTTGACCTTATCTTGGTATATGGTGTTAGGTGTGGGTCAATGCCTAATTTCTTCCAGACTAGTTTCCAATTATCCCAGCAGTTTTTGTCAAATAGTGAGTTTTTATCCCAAAAACTGGGGTCTTTGGGTTTATCGAACACTAGATTACAATTGTCATTGAATATTTTGTTCTGTGAACCTAACCTATTCCACTGATCCACTACTCTATTTCTTATCCAGTACCAAATGGTTTTGGTGACCACTGCTTTATAATATAGTTTTAGATCTGGTGCAGCTAGGCCACCCTCATTTGCATTTTTTTTCATTAATTCCCTTGAAATTCTTGACCTTTTGTTTTTCCAGATGAATTTTGTCGTTATTTTTTCTAGTTCAGTTAAATAATCTCTTGGGAGTTTGATTGGTATAGCACTAAATAGATAGATTAGTTTAGGTAGTATTGCCATCTTTATTATATTCGCTCGACCTATCCAAGAGCACTTGATGTTTTTCCAATTGTTTAGATCTATCAGGCCTCATTTCTAAAATATATAGAGAATTGTCTCATATATATATAAGAATTCAAGCCACTCTTCAATAGATAAGTGGTCAAGGGATATGAACAGACAATTTTCAGATGATGAAATTAAAACCATCTCTGGTCATATGAAAAGTTGCTCCAAATCACTATTGATCAGAGAAATGAAAATTAAGACAACCCTGAGATACCACTACACACCTGTCAGATTGGCTAAAATGACAGGAAAAGATAACGATGAATGTTGGAGGGGATGTGGGAAAACTGGGACACTAATACATTGTTGGTGGAACTGTGAACGGATCCAACCATTCTGGAGAGCAATTTGGAGCTCTGCTCAAAAAGTTATCAAACTGTGCATACCCTTTGACCCAGCAGTGTTTGTACTGGGCCTATATCCCAAAGAGATCTTAGAAGAGGGAAAGGGCCCCACATGTGCAAGAATGTTTGTGGCAGCCCTTTTTGTAGTGGCTAGAAATTGGAAACTGAAGGGATGCCCATCAATTGGAGAGTGGCTGAATAAATTATGGTATATGAATGTTATGGAATATTATTGTTCTGTAAGAAATGACCAGCAGGACGATTTCAGAGAGGCCTGGAGGGACTTGCATGAACTGATGCTGAGTGAAACGAGCAGAACCAGGAGATCATCATACACAGCAACAACAGTATTACATGATGATCAATTCTGATGGACATGGCTCTCTGCAACAAAGAATTGTCTCAAATCAGTTCCAGTTATTCACTGAAGAAAACCATATACACCCAGAGAGAGGGAAATGAAATATGGACCACAACATAACATATTCATGATCTCTATTGATATTTGCTTGCATTGTGTTGCCTTTCTCTGATTTTCTTTGTTTTCTTGTAGATAGGATTTTCCTTGCATAACTTGTCAAGTAATTCAACATTATTAACATGTCATGGACTTCCTGCCATTTAGGGGAGGGGAGGGGACTGGGGGTAAAATTTGTAATGGAAAGCTTTTTAAAGATGAATGCTGGGGAACTACCCATACATATGTTATACAAATAAAAAGCTTTAATAATAAAAAAAATAAAAATTAAAAAAAATAAAGTTGGAATTATCCTCAGAAGCTAACTAATCAAAACATCTTATTTTTTCAGCTGAGGAAATAAAGGCTCAGAATGGATAAATGATTAGTTCAAGGACACACTGATATCAAGTACAGTGAGCAACAAAATGAATTTGAAACCAAATTCTCTTTCTCTATAGCAAATGTTCTTTCCATACTACACTACCTCCTGCTAAAACAATGTTTGGAAAATAGTTCTACTACCACACATGTATAAACAGCTTAAAGTAACTTTGGTAAAGTGTTTGGAGAATATTGATTGATGTTTCATTCTATCTCCACAAGAAGTAGAATCTAAAAAAGGGAAAATATGCAGTGTCTATATGTTAACAGGTTTCTAAGATTATATCTATTTGGAGGAATATTACTAAAATATTAATTTTAAAAATTAATCTGAGAGAAGATATTGATGTTCTAATATTTAAGTTTTTGTAGTTCTCAAAATCACATACAATTAAATACTTGGATATTTGGATAAATCTCAATGGTCATCTAGTCCAAATCAGTTCTGAATAAGTATCACTTCCAAATCACTGCTAGTATGCAATCACATAGAATTGAAGGACTACCAATTCTGAAGGAAATAATGCCATTTTCGACGTGACCAATATGTTCATTTATTTTATTTGGCTATACATTTGTTATATAGAAAAACTTGCATTTGAGGAAGAGATCTTAAAGGAAGAAAAAGGTCCCACATGTGCAAAAATGCTTGTGGTAGCCCTTTTTGTAATGGCTAGAAACTGGAAACTGAATGGATGCCCATCAATTGGAGTATGGCTGAATAAATTATGGTATATGAATATAATGGAATATTATTGCTTTGTAAGAAATGACCAGCAGGATGATTTCAGAGAGGCCTGGAAAGACTTGCATGAACTGATGCTGAGTGAAATGAGCAGAAACAGGAGATCATTATACACGGCAACAACAAGATGATGATCAGTTCTGATGGACATGGTTTTCTTCAACAATGAGATGTTTCAAACCAGTTCCAGTTGTTCAGTGATGAAGAAAGCCATATACACCCAGGGAGAGGCCTATGGAATCTGAGGGTGCTATGAAAACATAGCATTTTCACGCTTTCTGTTGATGTTTGCTTGCATTATGCTTTCCTTCTCAGATTTTTTTCCCCTTATAGATCCAGATTTTTCTTGTACAGCAAGATAACTGTATAAATATGTATACACATATTCATTTTTTCAAGTATTTTAACATAATTAACATGTATTAGACTTCCTGCCATCTAGGGAAGAGGGTGGGGAGGAGGGAAAAATTTGTAACAGAAAGCTTTGCAAGGTTCAATGATGAAAAATTACCCATGCATATGTTTTGTAAATAAAAAGCTTTAATAAAAAAGGAAAATACAAAAAAATCAATCAATGGTTTTATTATTATTATTATTATTATGCACTTATTTTGACAAAGTGCTAAATATGGGGAATGTAAGAGGGGGCCCTTAAGAATCTTACAGACTAGAGACATTATGAAATTGAGTATATACAAAGCAAGCTAGATACATAATATATAGGTAAAAATTAACAAAAAGAGGGTGCCAAAATTAAGAAGAGTTTGGGAAAACTTCCCATAGAGGATTGGATTTTATGTGGAATTTAATAATCAGAGAAGAGAAGGGAGAGTATTTCAACATGTGGGGCAATCATAGAACAGCCTGGAGGCCAATGTCACATGATCAAAGATCATGTCAAGGAGTGAGCTGTAAGAAGTCTGAAAATGTAGAGCTAGCTTATGAAGGTCTTTGAAGGCAAATTTGAATCCAAACCGATTCTTCTTAATTCTGGCACCTTCTTTTTGTTAATTTACCTATATATTCTGTATTGGAGTGAGGAGAATCTTTAAGCAAGTATATCAACCAGCAAGCTATAGAACTAAACCAGATGTGAGGTAATGAGGTCTTATATAAATAATAAGAAAGAGAAGAGATACTACCTATTCCACATACTAACTATGTGGAATGGCTAAATGTTAAAATGAATAGAGCACCACAGTTGAAGTCAGGAAGGCTCATCTTCCTGAGTTCAAATCTGCCCTTACTTACTGTGTGTCTCTGAGCAAGTTACTTAAGCCTATTTGCCTCAACTCCTTACTTGTTAAATGAGCTGAAGAAAGAAATGGCAAAAAGCTCCAATATCTTTGCCAAGAAAATGCCAAAATCAGACATGAATGAAAACAACAGGGAGGTTTTAAGGGGAAAGATGTCTAATCCAAAATCTAATTCTAGGTTTCTGAAAGTCAGTAGGGGATGGGAAATTGAGGTCAGCAGAGAGTTTAGAGCAGAATAGATAAATTTGAGAATCATTTGCATGGGATGCAGATGAGATCACGAAGTGACATCATATAGGAGAAGGGAAGCCCAAGATTGAACCTTTAAGGATATCTACAGTTATAGGATATGATCTGGATGAGGATCCAGAAACTCAGACAGAAGCAGCAGTAAGATAAATAATGTGAGAATTGGGAGAAAGTGACATTCTGAAAACCTAGAGACAAAAAGATAAAAGAGAGAAGAGAGTGAGCAGTAGTTTCAACATTTGCAAAGAAGTGAAAGAGAATAAGAATTGAGAAAAAGACACCTCCAAAGTGGTAAGTATCTAAGTTTTCAAGACACAGGGTAGCCTGTGGAAAAGGGAAATGCCTGACTCTTCCTGTCAAATAGTAGTTTTTTGATAAATATTTGTTGATTAACCTAGAGAAGTACAGCCCAGAGTACTGGTTATTCTCTTTCCACCATTATCCTCCCATTCACAAACCCTAAACTTCATGCCCACCTTCTTTATCAATGTTGCACCTTTTATATTAAACACTCTAGGGTGCAGTTTATCTTGACTTTTTTGGATTGGAAATCTTTCTTTTAACTTCCTCATTTATCTTCATTTTTAACATTTCTTAAACATTTTGTTCTCTTGTCTATTCCAAAGATAATTCTACTTGTAAAGAGTAAAGGGAAAAGGGTTTAGTTTCATTAGCTTCAACTAAATTAACTTCATTCAGTTTGTCATCTTTTATTCCATATAAGCTAAATAGTCATTTGATAACCTGTTTTCCTTTTTTTGTGCACATAGCATTTTTTTTTCTTTTAGCATTCATCACCAGCCTTTGCTCATAGTGGGATGTGGAATACCTGATAATTTTCTTACAGGATCATGCTTCTCTTTTACACTGATTTTTATCATTTTTATCTCGGTTCCCTTGCTACTGTCTTTAATAGACAACAGAAAAAAAGTGTGTGGGGGGGTGCTATTGATTAGTTTCTTAGGAAAATTCAGTGACTGCTTTAGGTATTCTTTTCTTCCTTGCTTACTGGTAATATTTCTTCTCTGTGTTTAGAATTTGCTCTTTGAGTTTCAAATAACTCATAGATTTATTTTTCTGTAGAAAATTATAACTTTAGGCCACTGAATCTTGCCTATTCTTTTCCTGAACTTTTTGAAAATTTCTCAGACTATACACTGGTTTCCTCTCCTCAATTAGCAATTTTCTTCCTTTGGATTCCATGATTTCTTCTTTAATAATTACTTAATCCTTGTCATTTTGCCCAGGTCACTTCCTCCATGTCTTGAGGAATGAAATGATTCATGACAAAAACACCTCTGTTAGTCCCATCATTTTCATTCAAATGGCATCCACAATGCAATATTGTCTTGATTCCTGGATTTCCTCACCCTCATATATCTTTTTGATGAACAGATTTTTTGGGTTGGGAGGAGTGGTCAAAGAGATCCTTCTCAACAACTGTATCTCCCTTCTCCACCAAGTATTTGCCCCTCATATAGTTAAGCCAAACTATGTACTGGAATGATTGATATTGATAGTATATGTCACTTTCCATTTTTATAGTTAATAGGAAGGGTGCGAACTTTAATTGGAACAATATAGTAGCAACATTGCCTTTTGCCTTTGCCTTCAATTTTGTTGCTGTTAGTGTTAGATTTATTTATAATGTTATAGCCATTGTGCATATTGCTCATTTGGCTCTGCTTTCTTCCCTCTGCATCACTTCTTACAAGGTTATCCATTTTTCTCTGAGTTCTTCATATTCATCATTCCTTAGGGTGAATTAATATTCCATTGCATTCATAAACTACAATTTGTTCAACGATTTCCCAAACAAGGGAAACATATTTTATTTCCAGCTTCTGCACTGACAAATAATTTTACTCTGAATATTTTCATACACATGGGTTTTTTCTTTTGTCATTAACCTTTCTGGAATACAATCATTATAGAGGGATCTTTATATCGAAGACTATTTGTGAATAATTTGTTAATATTTCTCACATAATTAAAATTTTCCCAAATAGTTAGACTAATTTATAACTTCAATGGCAAGAAATTATTGTGTCTAGTTTCCCACAGTCCTTCTAATATTGAATATTCTCAACTTTTTTCATCTTTGCCAATGCTATGAGTGTAGGAGATATATTTAATTTTAATTTCTCTGCTGATTGAACTTAGGATTTTTTTTCATATAACTATCATTTCTATTTCTTTTTGAAATATGTTCTTTGGGGCAGCTAAGTGGCACAGTGGATAGAGCACCAGCCCTGAATTCAGGAGGACCTGAGTTCAAATCTGGCCTCAGACATGTAACACTTCCAAGCTGTGTGACCCTGGGCAAGTCATTTAACCCCAATTGCCTCAGCAAAAAAATAAAAAATAAACTGAAATATGTTCTTTTCAATTCAATTTAATACTTATTAAGCACCAAGGCATAGCTCTTGGTACTAAGATGCAATGATAAGAACAAAATAGTTTCTAATTTCATATCAACTGTAGAAAAAATTAGATACATATAGTTAAATACACCATATGTGCACATAATATATATGTAAATATATATATATATATATATATATATATATATACATACACACACATACACACACATATAGTATGGTTTTAACAGCAGAAGCATGGAACACAGGTGATATCAGAAAAAGCTTTTCTTTTGAGGTTGTCACTAGCATTGAACCTGAAGGAAGTATGAAGACCTACTTTAGACATCAGGGTCACCTAGTAAAAAAAAATATAGAGGTGGGAGGTGAAATATTGTATATGAGATGTAGTAAGTATTAATTTTCATAGAACACAAAGTATGTGGGAAATAATGTGAAATCAGTAAGGAAAGACAAATTGTAGTTATATTTTAAAAAACACTGTAATTTATACTTTATCAGAGAGGCAAAAGGCAAAAAAGATAAAGAAAAGGTGAAGCTTTATGACGCAGGAATGGCTTGCTCAGAATCATGCTTTATGAAAGTTTATATCTGTCCTATATTGAATTTCTATATTGTATCTGGACCAGAACCTGCCTCTCATCTATGAACAACCAGGACTGAATAGAGAAGGCCATTCATTTCAGAATGAAAATGTTTTTAAGTGGAAGCTTCTCCTTCTGAAAAAAGGGCTTGTCACTGGTACAAAGGCAGGGCTTATATACATAAAAAAAACCACAAGTGAGCTGGAACAAGACACAGTCATTCATAGATCTTGAGTAGGAATACATGGCAGGTTTATGCATGGACAATGTTGACATTCCTGGTTACTGTGGGAAGAATCTCTAAATCTTAAGCAGGATAGAGAACCAGAATTAGTGTAGCAGGAATAGGACTGCAGTACCTAGTTTAATTCACTTAGTAACTACAAGAAATGAGGATTTTGAGCATATCAAGAGATGTGATAGATGGCTTTATGCTAAAGAATTATGGCTCTCAGGTCCCTGGGAAATAGAAGGATCTTCAAAAAAAATCATAAATTCCTCATTGAACTCCTATTGCTTTTCAAAGCAACACATTTTGGCAGAGGGTGAGCTCATCCAGATCACAAAAGATTGTTGTTATGACAAGCTCAGGGCATGGTGTACTTTCTGGACCTTAGCTCTGGAAAACAGGGTGAATTCAAATATCTTGACACATCTGTGTAAAAAAAAAGAATGGCTAAAAGAAAGAGTGACTGCAGAGAGAACAGTTAGGCAGCTAGAGCAATAGCCCAAATGAGAGATATTGGAGGGAAAAAAAGGACAGGCAACATAGAAGTAAAAACAGTAATATTTTTAATATCTGTCAACTAAGTGAATGGTATGATAGAACAGGATGAGAGATGAACTATTTAGAATAACTCCAAACATGTTAACTTAGAGAATTAGAAGTATGAGAGTACCTTTGATAGAAATAAGGAAATTGTGAGGGACATGAATAAAGAAAATGATAATGACTTAATTCATTCTGAGATATTTATGGGACATATTCAATAAGCACATGATAACAAAGGACTTGATCCCAGAAAATAAGTGAAGCCTGTATGGAATTGGGTATTATCTAGATATCACTTCCTAGAACATTTTTTGCACTGGGGAATGTCAATCTTTTTGAATCAACTCTTTCAATTTCTGATTTCCAAAGTAGTTCTATTCAAAGTCATTTTTTAAAGTCAGTCAATAAATATTTGTATTAAATGCTGTGCTATGTGCTAAAGATAAAAAATTAAAATATAAAAGGAAAAGACAATCCTTGCTTTTGAACAGCTCATAAACTACAAGAGAGACTATATGCAAATAACTATAGATGAATAAGTTACAAACAGAATAAATTGGAAATAATAAAAGGTGAAATTTTAGTGGGAACTTAAAATCAGGGAAACCAGGATTTACATATACTAATCATGGAGGATGGGTCAGTGAAAGAGTCCAGAATCAAAGAAGTAAAAGTCTTCTTCAAAGAAACTAACTTCCTTAGTATCATTGTTAGCAAATGAAGGAAAGGAAAGTCTAAAAAGACTGGCCAGTGAGTGGCAGGTTATAAAAGTCTTTTAATGCCTAGCAAGGATCTTTATATTTAATATTGAAGGTGATAGGGAAAGAATGGAGCTTATTGAATAGGGGAATAACATGATTTGACCTGTGCATTAGGAACATAATTTTGTTAACTGAGTTGAAGATGGACAGTAAAAAGGAGAAACTTGTGGCAGAAAAACTAGCCAACATGCTAATATGATGGTCCAGATGTTAAGGAATATTGCCTTATACCAGGGAATTAGTGGTGTCAAAGAAGGTGTCAAATCTATGAGTTTTAGAAAAGTGAAACATACTAGATTTAGCAACAGATTAAATGTAAAGATAGCAGAAAGAATAGAATTGAGGATGATATAGTCGAAGTTGTGAGCCTGGATAACTGGCAGGATGGTCTTAACCTTGACAGCAATTGGAAAGGAAAGAAGAATTAAGTTTTGGACATGTTCAGTTTAATATAGCTACAGGACATCAAGATGATTAGAGATGTCTAATAAGTATTTGAAGAGATTAAGACCAGAGGTTAGCAGAAAGGTTAGGGCTAGATAAATAGATTTGAGAATTATCAGCACAGAGATGATCACTGAATAGTGTGAGTTAATAAGATTACCAAGTGAAATGGAATAGAGCAAGATCCTGTTCTATTGGAAGATCCAGGACACAGTACTGTGGGATACCCAAGGATAGTAGGCATGAAGATGAAGATCTTCAGGAAAGGGGACTGTGAAGCAATGATTGGATAAGGAACAATGACCAAGATTAAGTCATGTCTCTCTAGAGAGGAGACTATCAAGTAAGAGATTGGCAAATTATAGCTGGAGAGTCCAGTCAACAAACTCACTGACTATTTTTCTGGTAATTCTAAGAATTATTTTAACATATTAAAATACATTATTTTTTTTTAAAAATGTAAAACCATTTAATGCTCAGGTAAGTTAGGGAGGATAAAAAGAGGGTCATATTAAATCCACAGGCTGCAATTTTCCAAACTCCAATAAAAGAAAAGAGAGTGATTTGTAGTGTAAGGCTATAGAGAAGAAAAAAGAAAAAGAGATAAGTATTTATTAAGTACCTACTATGTGTCAGACACTGTGCTAAGGGCTTCAAAAATATTATCTCATTTGAAATAAGAGAGAACAAGAAGAATGAGGATTGAGAAAAAACTATTACATTTAGCAATTAAACAATCATTAGTAATTTAGGAGAGAATGATTTACGTTGAATGATGAGATCTGAAGCCAGCCTGTGGAACTGTAGGGAAGGAAAAAGAAAGAGAAAAGACTTAGAAAATAATATCTGGATTTACATGTGCTATTTTGTTTGTTTTGTTGGTTAGTTTTCCTTAGTCCATTCTCCCTCTCCCCAACATATACTGAAATCCTTTCTGGCTTAGTATGCAAATTCATTTGAAGCAGAAGAAAATGTAAACCAAGGAAGCAAAGTGATATTTAACATCACTAGTATTAAACATACTTGCTCTTATTCCCTTTTATTCATTACTATGTTTAAGTGATCAACAACCAGAAGCTGAAATGCCTTAAAACTGATTTATATTTTATTTTATTTTTTATTTAATTAATTAGCTGATATTTCTCTCTGATAAACAAGTATTTCATGCATTTGTTGGCTGAGGAAGTTTCTAAAGTCTCTTGATGTTTTTGTTGTAACTATAATCAGATTGCCTATTAGACTTCTAAAAAATGTTATAGCTTGGACTCTTCCTGTCTTTCTGATCTTTCTACAATTTACTCCTCCTCAGTATGCTAAAATCCAATGACACTGACTTTCTTGCTATTCTTTACACAGACACTGAATCCCCTAAGTCTTGTGATTTTTTTGTACCTCATGCTGGAATGATCTCCCTCCTCACCCTTACTTCTTGCTTTCCCTAAATTCCATCAAGATTCAGTCCAAATATTACTTTCTACATGAGGTCTTCCTCCTATTCTTATTGTCTCCTCTCTGTAATTATATTCCCTTTACCCTATAAGTATCCTTTTACATTCACAGTTATTTGTATCTTGCACCCCTCCATTAGAATATGAGACCCTGGAGGAAAGAGAAAATGTATTAGTCTTTTACTGTATTTTACTTATTTATTTTTTAAATATTTTTACTATATTTTACTTATTTATTTTTATTTAATGAAGCTTAGCACAGTACCTGACACAATTTATATTTTGACTTGATTTGTTTACTTGATCAATTTATATTACTAAAACTACCTTAAGAAATAGTAATAGTTTTTGTTAATCTGTGTTCTCTTATGCCATTTCTATTTTTCAGCATCAACAGCTTGCCTAAGTAGGTCAGGTTGGAATTACCTCAATGAGATGTCATATCTTCTCTTTTTAATTCTTTCCTCTAACTTAGTTTTTATTTTGATCTTTGCATTAACAAGTCAGTGCTCTGGCTGTACAGAGACAGTTGATTAAGAAATGACTCACATTGGCAATCAGATTTTTTTTGTTGTTTGAATATAATCAATTTCATTTTTGTGATGTTATTTGGTATTTGCTACTTTTAATGCCTCTTGACTGTCATCTTGAAAAATATTTTAATAATATATAGGCATAAATTTTCTGCATAATCTACATGCCTTTGTCATCTCTCATTTCTTACTTCTAAACCATGTTTTCCAACAATAATTGTCATTGTTTTCTCTTATGCTCTTCTTTAAATTCAAGTCATGAGCATATGTTGATTTGGTTTGGAGGGCTTTTTCAACTTCCTTAGAGAATTTCTTTCCCTTTTCATACTATGCAGCAATATTAACAAATCAATTGTAATTGTCTTCAAGATAATGTCTTTATAAAGACATCACAAGAGAAAGCTGTCATTAAAGAGATAATGCTAATAAAGAATTTAGATGTTAGATAGATAGGTGATAGATAGATCGATCAATAGATAATAAATACCAAGCACTTATTAAGCTTTCACTATATACCCAGGTACTATGTGATCCTGGATACTCCTTGTGTTCTAAGGAGACCCTTTCCTTTAAATGCTACTTTCTTTATATTTTTAACTGCCCACTATTCATTTCTCACAATGCTTTCTGCTACCTCTCTATATATGATTTGCTGATATTTTCCAACTTCAGTATCCTGATACTACATCTTCTCATGATTTCTTGAAGTAAATGCTCATTTAGGTGACAGACCTACAGTAAGTAGTGCTTATTCCATATTCTCTCTGACATATCCAAACTCAACTTTTCTGCAGAGATTGTTGCATTAACCAGGTTATTAATGAAGTATGATGGCTTCCTCCAGTTTAGGATGTTCATTGATTTTGGTCTTGTCTATGGGAGTCCAAACAACCCACATAGAATTGCAAAAGTGCTTTAAGATTTATAATATGCTTTATACATGTTGTCTCATTTGATCCTCAAATTGTGGTTGATATTAATATAATTTGATAAATTTTGAAAGACTTTAGGAGAGTAGACAGTCATTATGTGAAAAGACTAGTGATGAATCATACTTCCTTTCTCTTCAATTTCCAACTATCTATTGGACATTTCAAATTGAATATCCTTCAGCTATCTTAAATAAACATGTTTAAAACAGAATTCAGTATCTTTATTCAAATTTCTCTTCTTTTTCTAAATTTTCAATTACTGTTGAAAACACAACTATCATCTCAATCTCCCAGATTTACAACCTATGTGTCGTCCTTAAGTCCTCATTCTCTCTGTCTCTATATTCAATCTGTTGTCAAAAACCTATTCATTTTATTTTTGATAACAGTTCTTGCATATGCTCTTTCTTTCCTCATGACACTTCCATAATCCTGCAGGCCCTGGTTATCTCACATGTTAACTCTTTAAAGAATTTAATAATTGATCTCCCTTGTTTCAAATCTCTCTCTACTCCAGTTAATCTTTGATTCAGACATCAGTTTGGACTCTGTAAATGGCAAGTCTGACCATGCCATCCTTCTATTCAGTAAACTTCATTGTCTTCCTATCACCACAATAATTAAATATAAAAACCTCTGTTGAACTTTCAAAGTCTTTCATGACCTGGCTATTTACAACCCTTTAATAGTGTCACTAGATCAAAGATTAAGTGAGGAGGAGTAATGTGTGAGAATATAGTTCAGGCATTTTCACTAGCTTTTTGTCATGAATGGAAACTTCTTTCTCCCTATCTCTGTCTCTTGGCTTATGTGGCTTTCTTCAAGTCTTGATTGAAATAGCATCTTCTAAAGTTATCTTTTCTCTTTTAATTTTAGTCACTTCCCTCTGTTGATTATCTCCAATTTATTCTATGTTATCTCTTTTGTATGTAGTGTTTCATTTTGCCTTCCTCATTAGCATATGACCTCATTGAAGTCAGGGACTGTCTTGCTTTTTCTCATATCTCCAGTATTCAGGACAGAACCTGGCACTTAAAAATGTTTATTGATTTGTTTATTTATTGATTGATTCTCTTCAGAGAAATAATGCAACAAAATAAAACTCTTGAATGAGGCATAAATTGTGAGGAATGAACAATGTTTTAATTTTCTTCACTTAGCTGTAATTTTTTGAAAAAAAAATCAGTAATAATTAACTTGTCTGACCCTAAAAAAGCAAACACAATCTATTCAAGGAACCATATTCAGTTTCTTCACTATTGTAGAAGTTGGATCCACTTACATTGAGAATCCGGAGTTAACTCTACATCACACTGAAGCATTGGAATTGTAGACTGTGGAGAGTTAATTATATTAGGGCTTGTTTTTTTTTTTCAAATCTTTAAGCTTTTACCAGGTTCCCCAATTGATAAATGATTTTAGGATAAGAAGAGGCATTTCTCAAAGAAAGAACATACTGGGCTAATAATAAACTTATGGAAAATGATTGACTGTAGGCACGTGGAAAATAAAGTTAAATAGTTTTCTTTCATCATTAGGATACAGTGTGTGTCCATAAGTAAAAGCCTTTCAGTAAGAATTTGCTTCTTACCTCTGACAACTAGCTTTGTAGCTTTGTAGCCTCAAGCATAAAGACTTTAAGTTTCAGAAAAGTTGTTGACTTCCACTGGAAAAAGTTTCTATATATCCAGCATTTTCTATGCAAATTAAATTAAAGGAAAAAACTTCTTTTCCACAATACCCACCTCTATACTGAAAACAGTTTTTAAAAGGTGTAGTTCTCTAGGTATATAAAATTGATTCAAGAGTGCTTAGTTTGATTTTTCAGGGATATACACAGTTTGATAAATTTGAGTATGCAATTCCACTATTTTCTAGAATAATTTTTATAAGTTTATAATTCAACAAAAATATATTACTGTGACTGTTCCCAAAAATGTCTAGAGTACTGAACATTTTCATATTTGTACTTCTTTGCTAATCTGATGGCTTTAGATGAAACTAAACATTTAAGTTTGCATTTCCCTTACTAATATTGATTTGAAGCCTTTTTTAGATGGCTATTGATGGCCTAACAGCTTGCACTTTTTTATCTTAATAGATTCCTACCAAATCTACATTTTCTATTTTTGAATATAGAAGTAAAACATTTATGTAACCCTCTCATGATACAGACCAGGATTTGGTATAATAGAACCAAGTTATAGATATTGTAAAACATTCATTTCCTTTGTCCTCTTGAATCACTATGATGCTCTACAAACAAGATGATGTTGCAGCGTGTCATTTTTAGAAACATACAGAATTACAGAAATGAGACAGATGGGGAAACTTTATAAAATATGTATTAATGCCCTGACTAGGCTGTTGATTACATTTGTGTAATTTAGTTCCCTGTACAATGCTGTGGGACTTAAGAATGCTTTCAATGATTTCAGAAATTCACCATGTCTTTCTTAGATGAAACAGAACACTCACTGATATTATTGTATCATATATTTGCCCCCCCCCCAAATTGTCAGGAGCATAGAATTCTTCTATTTAATGCCCTATGTTTGTGTGTGTGCTTGTGTGTACTTATGTAAAAATTTGTCTGCATAACTGCAAGATTTTGAAGATTGCCCCAAGAAACATCAGATCTGGTCAAGGTTCATGGGAAGAAATACATAGTTATTTACCTATGGTATTTGATATAATACATAATTGTCTATTTTAGTAGGATTATATTTTTCTCAAGAGAAATAATATGTCAGATACAACAAATGGTCAAGATATGAAAGTATTTCAGTAGTACTGGTCCAAAAAAAAAAAAAAAACACTCACTTTGTTTAACCTATTATGGCTGTGATAGATGGATTGTAAGGAAAGTTGACCCCTACAGAATGAACACTTTCAAATTATGGTGCTAGAGAAATTTTTTGAAAGCATCTTGGACAGGAAGAAGATCAAATCAGTCAATACAAAAATAAATTAATTCAGGCTATTCATTGGAAAGTCACATATTGAACTTGAAGATTAAAAACTTTAGCCACCTAATGAGAAGACAGGACTTGTTGTAAAAGACCCTAATGTATTATAAATTTACTTTTAAAAAATAAAGAAAAGATCCTGATGTTGAGAAAAATTGAAGGGAAAAGGAAAAGGGGATGTCAGAAACTGATATGGATAAATAGACACATGGAAACAATGAGCATGAACTTGGATAAACTTTGAGAGATAGTTGAGGACAAAGAAAACAGGAATGCTATGGTCCATGGTCACAAAGACTCACACATGACTGAAAGATTAAAACAAAAATTATGGAATACAATTATAGAAATTTAAACAGGAAGAAATGGATCTTAGAAGCATTCTAGTCCATTCCTTCATTTCTAACATCAGACACCTGAAGATTATAGTAGCTAGATTATTTTCTGATAGTCATGTAGATACAATACCTAGTAAGCAATGACAGGAAAAAGAACTAAACAGAGATTGATATGAAATGATTTATATAAATAATCTTTAATCAATAAGTTTTAGATTCTGACTCCAGAAAGTAGGCTCTTTTTACTAGGACACCTTGCCTCTTGAAGGCAGCAAGAGTTGGAGTGGTTTGGGGACACTGAACTTCTGTGGTTTCTCATCAGTGAGCAGGAATATATCTCTCTCTTGGTTAGCATAATTAATACTGAATCACAGCATGCCCCCAAAGCCATGCAAATGTACTATAGAAGGCAAACAAATTACAAGTGGTTTGCTTGTGACTGGGGGAGTTGTCCCATATGGGATAGTTTCATTTCATATTTTGATGGAATTCTATTTCCAACAAGCCAAACTTAAAATTAAATTTTAAAGGTCGCACTTACCACTCTGAAACTCATTTAAATGAAGGTGTCTCAGAAGTATATCTCCCCAAAATATTTCTTATTCAAATAAGCGGTGTTCTAAGCTGTATTATGTACCTTGAAGAGTATACAGAATATAGCACTTGCCAATAAAAGGTTAATTTTTAAGGGAGATAAGAAATGCATGAAACAATTTGGTTTCAAATAATTATAAAATACAACAGATGTTGAAAACCAAGTGTTAAAATGCTTGATGTGTATATTCTATATGAGGAACAATGAAAGTTAACAATAAAGACATAAGGGTTAATGATAAAATTAAAACTTGAAATACTGTAAGAAAGAACTGTGGGGTGGTATTACAGGTATAAATCACATGATCAAATACAAGAATCTCAAAATGATAATGTGAGAAACAACAAGTAGGACTAAGAAGAAATAAAAAGGTCAATGTTGTAAAGATAGGGGTAATAAGTTCAAGCTGGTGAAGCTGACAAATTATGAAGGACCTTGAATTCTAGTATAAGAATTATGGGTTTCATACTATAAGCCATTTTCTCCTCTGCTTCTACTTCTTTCTCTACTTAACCATTATCATCATCTTTATTATCATCATCACCATCATGAATAATTCACATGTGTGTATCTGTGTATGTGTGTCTGTAGCACTTTTGCAAAACAGCTTTTATTGTCTCCTTTGATCTTATATATTAGTCTTTCATTTTTTGGTATGGCTATTATTTTTACTTTCCTACATTGGCATATATGTGTATATGCACATATGTTGATACATATATGTACATACATATTTATATATTTACATAAGTTTGTGAAATGAATTATTACGGGTAGCATACAATAAACAGTTGTCAGAATGATCCATTTTTCTAATTCTTTGAAAAAATATGCCATGACAATTTAGTTAGTGTTAACTATCACGCGAAAAAAAGATATCTTTCAAATATGGATTTCTCTTTCTTTAAATATGAAAGCATGATAAGGCTATCTTACATTTAATCACAAAATAGCCATTTTATTAGAGTCTATTTTTTCTTATATGTCATCTAATTATAATAAAGAACATTAAATAAAAGGCATTTTATGGTCATTCCTTATGCTGTTCCACTAATTTGTTATTTGGTGACTGGAGTGAGGGGAAAGGGAGGGGAAGAAGGAGAAGTTATAATTAGACAAATCAATTAACCAAAAAGAAAAGCAATTGCCTCGATCTTCCATGTGTTAGTGCCCTCCCTCAATAAAACACTTTTTTACTTTTAAAATTTGTTTTATATGTATTCTGTTTGTAATTACATATATATATATATACATATATATAATATTTATAATATTTCTTCCCCTATTATGATGTAAGCTTTTAAAGAGCCAGAATTTCTTCATTCTTTGTAGTGGTATACCTAGTGTCTAACACAATTCCCAGAACAAAGTAGATATTTAATAAACAACTAAGTGTTGATTTTTGGGCTCCTCATACTCTTTTGCTGTACATTTTCAATCAATTACACAATATTTCTCCACATAGAAATGATGGGAATTTCAAGTGGGGAAGGAAGTAACCACTCATATTTAGAATTTGTTGTTGGGGAAAATGTAGGTAGAGTTGATATTCAACTTGAACCATTGAAAAATCTCCAAGCAGATTTCAAAAGTTTAGATGGATAAGGTAGGATACCATTTATCTAAATTCTAAAAGCACAATAGTCCAGAAGGCATTAAATATTTTTAAGACTTAAAGAGCAATAATTCTAGTAAAGAGAAACATGTGTGTTACATGGAAAAATTATCTGAAGAAGTTATGGTGAATGGGTAGATGTGGATTCTATTTTATAAAGAAGATGATGAAAAGGCCTTCATAGCTTTGAGACTGAGTCATCAAATTAGATTTTAAAGATAGCCTGTTACTCAATCTATTTACTAGAAGTATAATGACCAGGTTAATCCCAGCATCAAGTCACTATAATGTCATCCCTACCTATGGCTTAACAGGACTCCAAAGGAGAAATCTGATTTCAATAATACTGTAGTATAAATCAAATCAATATCCATGGTCCTAAGGAGGTACAAAATAGACATGCATACAATTACATATCTATTTGTGGTACTAGGAAATGACAAGAGGCTACTACACTAGGCCCTGCAATAAACGTTCTGAACAAATGTATCTAGAATAATTTGTTAATGTTAACCTTCCACTTTCCTTCATCACAGTTTTCACTTGGTAATGGCTAACAACAAGGTAATAAGTAAGGAATAAAATCTTTTCTTGGCTGTATAGTTATTATTGTCAGCTAAGGAAAAGTTAGAGTTATAACTACATTGAAGTGGCCCTTTAGTCAGTGTATTGGTAGTTTATTTACCGCACTTAGTACTGGCAAATTCAGAACCATGGATAGTTCCTGTCTTTGGCTAATATGTTTATTAACATTCTAGGAAGTACAAAAAGTATAAAACATGGCATGAACAAAAATATATAATGAGAGTACTGGGCTTCAGATCAAGAAGGTAAATTCAAATTATATCTTTTATACATACTGAAGGTATGACATTAAATCAATGAATCTCTTTTAGACTCAGTTCACTCACCTGCAAAATGGAAAAAAAAATAATAGTGGTACATCTCAGGCTTATACTTGTAAACTAAATTTGCAAAGGACTTTGCAAATTATGAAGAACACTATAAATGTTAGCTGTTGTATGTTTGTGTTATATGTATGTTTGTTTATGTTGTGTATGTTTGTAGAGGTTTGTGTTAACTCCCACATTCACAAAATACCAATTTGAATTCTTGCTGGACAAGATACTATAGATCTATCCTGGGTGGTTTGAGTGAACTCTGCTACCAACTAGATTAATTTGGAACCCACCACTGCTACTTTAGGACAAGGAGATTATAAAGATCACTCTATATTCTGATATGGATTTCCTCAGATCCTAAAAGGCACATAAGATGACTTTTTCATCTGTTCTCTGCTGGATTTCACCTGCTTTTTCATTCCCAGATTGCCTTCTGTCCCCTTGGGATTGCTTTTACCTGAGGCTTGTTGCATATATATATATATTTTTTAATTTAAGGAATTATTTATTTGAACTCCTGAGCTATGAGTATTCAGAGCTGAATATCACCATTTGACATTAAATGAAAACTAGGGAAAGAATTGATAGTAAATGATCTCACAGCTGGTTTAAACATAATTTTTGCTCAAATTGATCATTCGTATTAAATATAAAGCATGCCTCTCCCAATACTTCCATCATGAGAAAGGACACTAGCTAAACAGATGGACAGAAAACTTTGTTCAAAACTAGGACCATATAACTGCCATACTAAAATACCCTAATTTGTAAAATTTAGCTTTCCCCCTACTTTATGATATGGTTTTTGTTTCCTTTCTTATATATGCAACTTTTAAAACTTTATGTTTCTTTAGAATTGACAAAGTGGTATTTAAAAGTATGATGTAAAAACTTGGAAAGTTCATACTCTTTGTGAAACATTGCTAGGACATGATAATTTATTACTCTTTTTTTAAATTGAGTATCCCCAAGTAATGCTTTGATGATATATCATGGAACAGTAATGAATTTAAAGGAAGATTTATACATGGGATTATTGATTTTTTTCATTAAAAATAAGGGTGATGGAGAAAATATCAAATGCTATTTACCAGGAGGTTAACTGTGTCATTTATTTAAGTTTTTTATGGACATCACCTAGACAAAACAAAGTTATGCTTTATTACACTATTAATAAGGAATAATCAAGTTTTTAAAAATGATATTCAACACTAGAACTTATCTTTACCAACAGATAATAAATAAGAAAAATGTGGTTGTGCTTTAATTTCAATGAAGCATTCAATTTTGCAAAATTAAATGTTATTGTGAACTTTCTATAGCTTTATTTTCTAGTAAAGAACAGGAAAAGTCCTTAAGTCAAAAAATTCTATAATTAAATAGTAACTAAATATGTTTAAGGGTCAAAATTATTCAAGCTTCTCTGGGAAACGGAATGATGGAAATAAGGTCAGTGTTCAATATTCATCAATGATCATCCAATAGCAAACATTAGATGGGGCATAAAATAGGGGGATTTATGCTTGCCAAAAGGACTTCCCAGTGTGAAGGAAAAATTAAGTAAAAAGTTGAAGGCAAGAGGTATTCCCTAATAATGGTAACATCCTTTGGATACTATTTTTGGTGGCATTTTGCTGATTATATTAATCCACAAGTTAATGCAGTCTCAAGATAAGGAAAAAATAGGTACATGATTTAGGTATAAGAGGTGATGCTATAAGCAAATTAGAGGATCAAGGGATAGTTTACTAACAAATCACTAGAGAAGGGAGGAATTTATGGCCAATGTAGAATTGGAGAACATTATGATATGCAACATTTGCAAATACAAAATGCAAATTTGATTACATTAAATTAAAAAGCTTTTGCACAAACAAAACCAACACAGACAAGATTGGAAAAGAAGCAAAAAATTGGACAATGTTTACTTTCAGTGTTTCTGATAAAGGTTTCACTTTTTCTTTCTTTTTTAAAGCTAACTTTATTTTAAAAATTTTTTTGTTAAACATGTACAATGCTTCTAGACATATTTCCAATTTATCATGCTGCACAAGAAAAATCATATCAAAAAGAAGAAAAAGGAGAAAGAAAACAAAAAGCAAGCAAATAACAAAAATGCTGAAAAAAACTATATTATGAGACACATTAAATCCCGACAATCTTCTTTCTGGATGCAGATTATTCTCTCTATCACAACTCTATCATAAATGGCCTGAATAAACTTGTTGAAAAGAAACATGTCCATGAGAATTGATCATTAATAAGCTTAGTATTTCTATGTACAATGTTCTCTTGGTTCTATTTGCTTCACTTAGTATGAGTTCATTTAAGTCTCTCCAGGCCTCTCTGAAATCATCCTGCTGATCATTTCTTATAGAACAATAATATTTCATAACATTCATGTATATTAACTTATTCAGCGATTCTCCAACTAATGGGCATCTAGTCAGTTTATAGTTCCTTACATTACAAAAAGAGCTGCTACCTACATTTTTGCACATGTGAGTCCTTTTCCTTTTTTTTTTCTGAGGCAATTGGGGTTAAGTGACTTGCCCAGGGTCACACAGCTAGAAAGTGTTAAGTGCCTGAGGCCAGATTAGGACTCAATTCCTCCTGACTTTAGGGCTGGTGCTCAATTCACCACACCATCCAGCTGCCCACTTTTTTCCCTTTTTTATGATGTCTTTGGAATATTGGTATCTTTGCTGGATCAAAGAGTATGCACAGTTTGATAGCCCTTTGGGCATAGTTTCAAATTGCTCTCCAGAGTGGTTGGATCAGTTCATAACTCCATCAACAGTATATTAGTGCCTGAGTTTTCGACATCCCCTCTAACATTTATTATTTTCTTTTCTTTAGCCATCTTACCCAATCTGAGAAGGACATAGTGGTACCTTAGAGTTATCTTAATTTGCATTTCTTTGATCAATAGTGATTTAGAGCACTTTTCCATATGACTGGAAATGGCTTTAATTTATTCATCTGAAAATTCTCTATTCATATCCTTTGGATTTAGAAAGTGTTAAGTGTCTGAGGCTAGATTTGAACTCAATTCCTCCTGACTTCAAAGCTGGTGCTCAATTCACCATACCATCTAGCTGCCCCTTTTTTCCCTTTTTTAATGATGTCTTTGGAATATTGGTATCTTTGCTGGATCAAAGAGTATGCACAGTTTGATAGTCCTTTGGACATAGTTTCAAATTGCTCTCCAGAATGGTTGGATCAGTTCATAACTCCACCAATAGTATATTAGTGCCTGGGTTTTCTGACATCCCCTCCAACATTTATCATTTTCTTTTGCTTAGCCATCTTAACCAATCTGAGAAGTACATAGTGGTAACTTAGTTATCTTAATTTGCATTTCTTTCATAAATAGTGATTTAGAGCCCTTTTTCATATGACTAGAAAAGGCTTTAATTTATTCATCTGAAAATTCTCTATTCATATCCTTTGGATTTATCAATTTATCAGTTTGGAGAAAGACTTACATTCATTTTTTTCCCAGTACATAAAACTGTCAAAATTCATTTTCCCATCAATTCTGATTGCTTTAAGTTTCAAGACCAGTTTTTTTTTTTTTTTTTTTTTTTTTTTTTTTTTTTTTTTACAAAACATATGTATGGGTAATTCTTCAACATTAACCCTTACAAAGCTTTCTGTTACAAATTTTTCCTCCCCAGTCCCCACCCCTCCCCTAGATGGCAGGATATCCACCACATGTTAAATATGTTAAAATACTTGACAAATAGAATATATGTATATATATATATATATATATATTTCCACACATCATTGTTGTGTAAGAAAAATCGTATCTACAAAAAGAAAAATCAGATAAAAGAAACACAATGCAAGCAAACATCAATCGAGACCATGAAAATGTTATGTTGTGGTCCACATTTCACATCCCTCTCTCTGGGTGTATATGGCTTTCTTCACTGAACAATTGGAAGTGGTTTGAAACATTTCATTGTTGAAGAGAGCCATGTCCCTTAGAACTGATCCTCATATAGTATTGTTATTGCTGTGTATAATGATCTCCTGGTTCTGCTCATTTCATTCAACATCAGTTCATGCAAGTCTCTCCAGGCCTCTCTGAAATCGTCCTGCTGGTCGTTTCTTACAGAACAATAATATTCCATAATATCCATATACCATAGTTTATTTAGCCATTGTCCAATTGATGGGCATCCACTCAGTTTCCAGTTTCTAGCCACTACAAAAAGGGCTGCCACAAACATTCTTGCACATGTGGGGCCCTTTCCTTCCTTCAAGATTTCTTTGGGATATAGGCACAATAGAAATGCTGCTGGGTCAAAGGGTATGCACAGTTTGATAATTTTTTGAGCAAAGCTCCAAATTGCTCTCCAGAATGGCTGGATCCGTTCACAGCTTCACCAACAATGCATCAGTGTCCCAGCCTTCCCACATCCCCTCCAACATTCATCATTATCTTTTCCTATCATTTTACCCAATCTGACAAGAGTGTAGTCGTACCTCAGGGTTGTCTTAATTTTCATTTCTCTCATCAATAGTGATTTGGAGCACCTTGTCATATGACTTCAAATAGTTTTAATTTCATCCTCTGAAAATTGTCTGTTCATATCCTTTGACCATTTATCGATTGGAGAAGGGCTTGAATTCTTGTAAATATGAGACAATTCTCTATATATTTTAGAGATGAAACCTTTATCAGAACCCTTAAATGTAAAGATGATTTCCCAATTTATTGCTTCCCTCCTAATCTTGACTGCATTGATTTTGTTTGTACAAAATCTTTTTAACTTAATATAGTCAAAGTTACCTATCTGGTATTCAGTTAAGAGTTCCAGTTCTTCTTTGGACATAAATTTATTCCATCTCCATAGGTCTGAGAGGTAAACTATATTACGTTCCTCTAATTTACTTATAATATCACTCTTTATATCTAGATCATGAACCCATTTAGATCTTATCTTGGTATGAGGTGTTAGGTGTGGGTCAAGCCCTAATTTCTTCCACAGTAGTTTCCAATTTTCCCAGCAGTTTTTGCCAAATACTGAGTACTTATCCCAGAAGCTGAGGTCTTTGTATTTATCAAAGACTAAATTGCTATAGTTATTGCCTAGTTTGTCTTGTGATTCTATCCTATTCCACTGATCGACTACTCTATTTCTTAGCCAGTACCAAATGGTTTTGATGACCACTGCTTTATAATATAGTTTTAATTCTGGTACAGTAAGTCCACCATCATCAGCCTTTTTTTTCATTAATTCTCTTGAAACTTTGATCTTTTGATTTTCCAAATGAATTTTGCTACTATTTTTTTCTAGATCTGTAAAATAATTTCTTGGGAGTTTGATTGGTATGGCACTAAATAAGTAAATTAGTTTGGGTAGTATTGTCATTTTTATTATATTCACTTGGCCTACTCATGAGCATTTTATGTTTTTCCAGTTGACTAGGTCTGAGTTTATTTGTGTGGAAAACGTTTTGTAGTTTAGTTCATATAGTTCCTGACTTTCCCTTGGCAGATAGATTCCCAAATATTTTATACTATCAACAGTTATTTTGAATGGAATTTCTTTTTCTATCTCATGCTGCTGAACTTTATTGGTTATATATAAAAATGCTGATGATTTATGTGGATTTATTTTGTATCCTGCAACTTTGCTAAAGTTGTGAATTGATTCTAGTAGTTTTTAAATTGAGTCTCTAGGGTTCTCTAAGTATACCATCATGCCATCTGCAAAGAGTGATAATTTGGTTTCCTCATTACCTACTCTAATTTCTTTAATCTCTTTTGCTTCTCTTACTGCCAAAGCTAACATTTTTAAGATGATATTAAATAATAATGGTGACAGTGGGCAGCCTTGTTTCACTCTTGATCTTATTGGGAATGGTTTTAGTTTGACTCCATTACATATGATGCTTGCTGATGGTTTTAAGTAGATACTACTAATCATTTTAAGGAAAAGCCCATTTATTCCTATACTCTCCAGTGTTTTTAATAGGAATGGGTGTTGGATTTTATCAAAGGCTTTTTCTGCATCTATTGAGATAATCATATGTTTTTTGTTAATTTAGTTATTAATATAATTGATTATGCTAATAGTTTTCCTAATATTGAACCAGCCCTGCATTCCTGGTATAAATCCTACTTGGTCATATTGTATTATCCTGGGGATAACTTTCTGTAATCTAATTGCTAAAATCTTATTTAATATTTTTCCATCAATATTCATTAGGGAAATGAGCCTATAGTTTTCTTTCTCAGTTTTCTCCCTACCTGGTTTAGCTATCAGCACCATATCTGTGTCATAGAAGGAATTTGGTAGTACACCTTCTTTCCCTATTTCTTCAAATAGTTTATATAGTATTGGCATTAATTGTTCTTTGAATGTTTGGTAGAATTCACAGGAAAATCCATCTGGCCCTGGAGATTTTTTTCTTAGGGAGTTGATTAATAGCTTGTTCTATTTCTTTTTCTAAAATGGGGCTATTTAAATAATTTATTTCCTCTTCTGTTAACCTAGGTAATCTATATTTTTGTAGATATTCCTCCATTTCACTTACATTATCAAATTTATTGGCATAAAGTTGGGCAAAGTAACTCCTAATTATTACTCTAATTTCTTCTTCATTGGAGGAAGGTTCTCTGAAAGGCTTGCATTCTTATAAATTTTAATGAATTCTCTATGTACTTTAGAAATGGGGTGTTTATCAGAATCCTTGGATGGAAAAAAATTTCTCACAGTTTTCTATTTTCCTTCTAATCCTATCTGTATAAGTCTTCTTTAGACAAAACCTTTTTAACTTAATATAATAAAATTATCTCTTTTGCATTTCATAATGAACTCTAGTTCTTCTTTTGCTATAAATTCCTATCTTTCCCACAGAACTGACTGGTAAACTATCATTTGTTGTTCTAATTTGCTTATAGTATGACCCTTTATGTATAAACTTGAAACAATTTTGGCCTTATATTGGCATAGGGGGTTAGGTGTTGCTCAGTGCTTAGTTTCTGCCATGCTATTTTCAAATTTCCCAGTAATTTTTTTTCAAATAGTGAGCTCTTATCCCAGAAGCTGGGATCTCTGAGTTTGTCAAACACTAGTCATTGATTATTTTTCTTGTGAACCTAATGTATTCCACTGATTGACTAATCTATTTCTTAGCCAGTAATAAATGGTTTTGATGACCATTGCTTTATACAATCCTTTTATATCTGGTATAGCTAGGCAACCTTCATTTGAATTTTTTTTCATTAATTCCCTTTAAATTCTTGACCTTTTTTTTTTCTTCCAGATGAGTTTTGTCATTATTGTTATAGCACTATAAAGTAATCTCTTGGCAGTTTGGTTGCTATGGGGCTGAATAAATTGATTAATTTAGCTAGAATTGTCATTTTTATTATCTTACCTTGGCCTAACCATGAGCACTTGATATTCTCCCAATTGTTTAGATCTGACTTTATTTGTGTGAGATATGTTTTATAATACTGTTCATATTGTTCCTGAATTTGGGCAGGTAGATTCCCAACTATTTTATATTATACAATTATTTTAATTAGAATGTCTCTTTGTATCTCTTGCTGCTGGAATTTATTAGTAACATATAGAAATGCTGATAATTCATATGGATTTATTTTGTATCCTGAAACTTTGTTAAAGTTGTGAATTGTTTGTAATTTTAGTGGATTCTCTAAGTATACCAATATATCATCTGCAAAAAGTAATAATTGAATTTCTTTATTAACTACTTTAATTTCTTTTTCTTCTCTTATTGTTAAAGTTAACATTTCTTATATAGTAAGGGTGATGGTTGGCAACCTTGTTTCACTCCTGATCTTATTGGGAATGGTTCTAATTTATCCCCATTACATAGGATGCTTGCTGATGGCTTTAAATAGATGCTCCTGGTTATTTTAAGGGAAACTCAACTTCTTCCAATACTTTCTAGTGCTTTTGATAAAAGTGAGTGTTGGATTTTGTTAAATGTTTTTTATGCATTTAATGAGATAATCAGATAATGAGATAATAAAATTTAATGAGATAATAATGAAATTTTTGTTAGTTTGGTTATTGATATAAACAATCGTGTTAATAGTTTTCCTAATATTGAACTAGTCTACAATCCTGGTATAAATCCTACTTGCTTATGATGTATCATCCTGGAGATAACTTGCCGTAATATCTTTGCTAACATTTTATTTACCATTTTTACTTCAATATTCAATAGGGAAATTGGCCTATAATTCTCTTTCTTTGTTCTGATCCTACCTGGTTTAGGTATCAGCACCATATCAGTTTCATAAAAGGAATTTGATATAATTCCTTCTTTCTTTATTTTTCCACATATCTTATAAAGTATTGAAATTAATTGTTCCTTAAATGTTTGGTAGAATTTACTTGTAAAGACATCTTGGCTCCCTCCACTCCAGAAATCACAACACTTATTTCTAATAAAAACACTAGAAAGCATAGGAATAAATGAACATTTCTCTAAAATGATAGTAGCATTTATCTAAAACCATCAGCAAGAATTATATGTAATAGGAAAAAGCTAAAATTATTCCCAATAAGATGAAGGGTTAAACAAGGATTGCTATTATCATGATGATTGTTCAATCTTGTACTATAAATGGTACCTTTAGAAATAAGAGAAGA
>JAJPUD010011114.1:33587-56487 GCA_023553655.1 Myrmecobius fasciatus | reverse complement strand
GGTAAGGTCTCATCTCTAAAATATATAGAGAATTGTCTCATATTTATAAACATTCAAGCCATTCTCCAATCGATAAATGGTCAAAGGATATGAATAGACAATTTTCAGAGGATGAAATTAAAACTATTTATAGTCATACGAAAAGGTGCTCCAAATCACTATTGATCAGAGAAATGCAAATCAAGACAACCCTGAGGTACCACTACACACCTGTCAGATTGGCTAAAATGACAGGAAAAGTCAATGATGAATGTTGGAGGGGATGTGGGAGGGCTGGGACACTGATGCATTTTTGGCGGAGCTGTGAACGGATCCAGCCATTCTGGAGAGCAATTTGGAGCTATGCTCAAAAAGTTATCAAACTGTGCATACCCTTTGACCCAGCAGCATTTCTTTTGGGCTTATATCCCAAAGAAATCATAAAAAAGGAAAGCGCCCCACATGTGCAAGAATGTTTGTGGCAGCCCTTTTTGTAGTAGCTAGAAACTGGAAATTGAATAGATGCCCTTTAATTGGAGAATGGCTGAATAAATTATGGTATATGAATATTATGGAATATTATTGTTCTGTAAGAAATGACCAGCAAGACAATTTCAGAGAGACTTGGACAGACTTACATGAACTGATGCTGAGTGAAATGAGCAGAACCAGGAGATCATTATACACGGCAACAACAGTAATATATGACGATCAACTCTGATGGATATGGCTCTCTTCAACAATGAAAATTTTCAGACCACCTGCAATTGTTCACTGAGGAAAGCCATATACACCCAGAGAGAGGGATGTGAAATGTGGACCACAGCATAACATTCTCATACTCCTTGATTGATGTTTGCTTATATTGCATTTCCTTTATCTGATATGTCTTTCTTGTAGACAGGATTTTTTCTTGCACAACAATGATAAGTTTGCAAATATGTATACATATATTCGATTTGCCAAGTATGTTAACATAATTAACATGTAGTGGATATCCTGCCATCTAGGGGAGGGGTGGGGAGTTGGGGGGAAAATGTGTAACAGAAAGCTATGTAAGATTTAATGTTGAAGAATTACCTACACATATGTTATGCTAATATAACAAAAAATTAAAAATCTATCTTATAATAATAGAAGAAATTATATTTGTGTGTATCCATCTTTGCTTCCTTGTAGATTATTCTTTTGTTCTCTTCCGTGTACTTTTTAGTTCTTTCCCCCCTTTTCATCCTCCCACTTTCACCTAACTGTAGGCTACAGTTAAGCACAGATATACTTACATACATATATATATATATATATATACACATATATATGTACATATACACATTCACACCCACCCACAGGCCCATGCACATATACATGTATCTATATGCACATATTCATAGACATACATGTATACATACTCATATATACATACATACATATATATATTTGCATTTACCCATTTGTAAATATACATCTAAAACAATATTAATATAGCTAACATATAATGTAGATTTCTCTCTTGATTGATTGTTTGTTTGACTTTTTTTCTAATAAATTCTACTCCTGATTCTTATTGTAGTGTTTCCATGTATCTCATATTGTCTATCCGTCATAATTCTTTCACTTCCAATAATTCTGCTGTTTAACTTACCTTGCTATTACTTAACCTTCTGCTACTTTTTCTTATTTTCCTCTCCCTTTTCCTTTTTTCTTTATCCCATTCCCATTAATCTACTCATCTTGTCTCACTAATATTACTCCACATACCCTTCTGTAACCTTACCTTGTCTTTTATCCCTTGCCCATTAATTTACACACTTTGTCTCACTGTCATAAATCTTCATCCTTTTATACTCCACCTTATCCTATTCCCTCCCCATTCCTCCCACACACACATTTCTTTAGAGATTATGGAGAGTGCTCTACCTTCATGGTATATATGCAGTGTTGCCTATTTTACCCATTCTGCATATGAGTAATTTTTCAGAACTATAAGCTCTTCTTCTGCAATATCTCTGTGCCTTTTCTTCCTCTGCACCTCATTTGTAAATAACAAAATTACTATTTTTACCTTTTCTTAAATAGTTTTGCTTTAGAGTGAGAACATACTCAACTCTGCCCCAATTTTTCTTTTCTGCTACCTAATATCTTAAATATATGTTATGCATTTCCATTTAAAAAATACAAAAAAACATTTCCATGTTTATTTCCTTGAAATTAATCTTTGATATTGACTCTTACATGTTAAATTTTCTATTAAATTTGGTTTAGTTGAGACAAAGTCCTGGAAATTAGAAAGTTTGTTAAATGTTCTATTTTAAATTCAATATTATGGATAATTTTGCTGGATATGATACTTTTGGCCATAGCCTTAGTTCTTTCAATTACCAGCATATATGATTCTAGGACCTATGACCTTTTATTGTGACTGCTGATAAGCCCTTTACAATTCTAATTGTAGCTCCAGCATATTTGATTTGGGTTTTTTTTTTTTTGTTTGTTTGTTTCTTGTAAAATTTTCTCTTTAATCTGGGGGTTTCAAAATTTGGCAATAACATTCCTATATGTTTTCCACAAAATATCTCTTTGAAGCCATGATTGCTGGATTTTTTTCTCTTTCTTATTTCCCCGAGGTTCTATTACTCCAGAACAATTTTCTTGGATTGCTCCCTGCCCTGGACCTGGAACCACAAATCAAAAGTTCTGTTTTCCTGCAAATGCCTGCCTCTTGTAGTGTCCCTGCCCCACTGCCTCTGTTCTTACCAGATGTGTCAGTTCCTTCTCACCCAGCAGATCTGGGTCTGGTGCTCCTAATCAGCAGAGGTTCCTTCAGTTTTCCCTAAAATTCCAAACTCCCTACTATACAGGAGATGAAAGTTCCTGTGGTTGGAAATGAGGATCCAGCCAAATTCAACTAGCCCCCAGGACTCCCAGTGCCTGTTTCTGTGAAACTAGCCAAGGTGTTTACACTTAAATCTGTCTAATTGCCAGCTCCAGTCTTTCTTCTAGGCTTCTAGATTCCCTGAGTACTCCTGTTCTGTCTCAAGTCTTCTTAGTTTTTAACTAGTCTATGTTCATTTTGAGGCACAAATCCATTTGTAGGGGAAATCTGGAGAATTTGAAATTTGCTGACCTATTGTGCCATTTCTCAGAATTCTTCATCCTCAAACTGTCTCACATTCTTAAAAGTTATTGCAGACTGAAGCTAAGGCCCAGTCAGAATCTAGAATCTGAATAGCATGACTATTTCACATTTATTCATGAGCATGAATAATTCTAGTTATGAGTGATAGTTCATCTCCAGATGCAAATGAAATCTGGAGATAGATGATGACAAAAATAAAGAAGGTAAAATAATTCACATTTGGTTGATAAATGAAAAACGTGTATTACTTATCTTTATGTGGATGCACACACACACAAACATATTCACATGCATATATAATTAATTTGACTAATGAAAAAAATTAAAAAGTTGGCTTCCTTTAACATTATGTTTTCATTTGTACCAGTTGTCACACAATGCAGGCTTATCTTTAGAAATATATTTTAAAATAATTAACATGTGAAAGCTTTTAAGTATATAATATAGGATGTATAATATTAGATTTCAAGTTACAATAGTTTAGGCATTAATATTGACTTCATAATTTCTTATAATGTAAAAGTCACTAAACTTCTCTGTGGCTTTTTTGTTTGTTTATTTTGAAAATGGAGATAATGGAATTAATCCCTTTTTTTCACCACCTCACCTATGCAGTATTAATGTGAAAAAAAAAACAGTTTTGTAAATCTAAAAATGTTAAAAGAATACGAGTTAATAGTAGAGGTAAGAAAATTATTATGAAAATTCAGTGCAGAGGCATAATTGCATAGAGAGAAATTTACATGGAAATTATGGACCAATCAGGCTATGAGATCAAGAGATAACCAATAGCTATCCTACATATTCTGTTGTTATTCTAGCATAATGAGAAGGATTAAAGGTTGTTTTTTGAAGATCAAGGACTGGTACACATTAACTGGTAATTATGAATGGCTGTGTTCTTCATCATTGAGGTGGCACCCACTTTGAAGATACCACAGATCCATCAGAGAATCATAAAGTATTTGTGGTACATAAAATAAAGAATTAATATATTATTTCATCTGACTTCCAAAATCATGATACAAGCTCCCCAGATAAGCCTCAGGGATTTGTTACCTAGGTGAGTTATTTTTCATATTCCAAATTCTAGATACAAGATAGACATAATCATGTAAGCAAGATATATATGCTTAGAAAAGTGGCCATCAAAAAGATACCTGGCTGTTTTCTACTTCCTGATTTTCTTCCAAATCAAATTTACCCAAAGGATGAAATAAAACATTGTTTTGCTTCCATTGTAATTATTTTTATATCACCAACAAACATTTTGCTGTGTTCTCTCTGTTTCTGTCTCTATCCCTTTCTCTCTTTCTCTCCTCCCTTTCTCTCTCTGCTGTTTCTCTGTCTCTCTCTCTGTCTCTGACTCTCTCTGTCTCTGCCTCTGCTTCTGTCTCTTTGTCTCTGTCTCTGATGCTGTCTCGATGTCTCTGTTTCTGTATCTCTTGCTCTGTCTCTGACTGTCTCTTTCTATTTGTCTCTATCATTGTCAATATCTTTCTGTCTCTAACTCTGTCTCTGTCTCTCTCTGCCTCTCCATCTATCTCTGTCACTGTCTCTGTACTCTGTGCATGCGTGTGTGTGTGTGTGTGTGTGTGTGTGTGTTTGTCTGTGTGTCTTGGTCTTTCTTCCCCTCTCTCTGCCTCTCTTTTTCTTCTCTATTTCAACTCTCTGTCCCTGTCTCATTCATTAGCACCACCATATCCCTTAATCACTATTCAGGTTATATTATTAGGTTGGAAATATTATTAGAAGAAAAGCTATTGTTTTTTCTCTAGTTGCCAATATTATTAAATAAAATGAAATAAACTACAAGGATTGCTCTTCAAATCCTATCTGAGTTTTAAAATTCTTACTGAAGTAATTCTCTGTGTGATTACTAGGTAAAGGGCATGAAGGGATCCATAAGCTACCCAAATATAATTTGGAAAACTGATGAGAACGCCTAAGTGCCATGATATGGACCAATTTATAGTTGCTTCTTTTTTAGCCGTAACCACACAAAATTGCCTAATGTAGGTAAATACTTGGAGACATCCTAGCTTTTGGAAGCTTTTAGGTGCAGAAGAAAATTAATGCTCTCACTTTCATAAACTCTTTTGGAATGTGACCTGCCTCTTATAGGTAAGGTTATCACTATCTTTTTTCAAAGCTTTTCATTTATCCACCCTAGTTTCTATATAAGTATTCTATTGTTCTGTTAGTTACTCTAGCTTTCGGAAAGAACACAAATATTGAGTAAATGAGTAAGTTTTTTTCCTTTCACTCAGAACTCAGCAAATGTTCTATCCCAAGAGCAAATTTCTCCTCCTACAAATATTCCATAGGAATAATATTCTTCTGAGAAGTATTTTTTTCCTTGGTAGTGATACTGAAAAGGATTAATGAATTCTGGTAGCTATCGCCATTCCTTACTTCTCAAATTTGTTTCAATAGACCTGAACCAAGAATGATTTCAGAAGGTTCAGTTTCCTCCCAAAAGACATCATAAACTCTGAAGAAGCTCCTGACTTTCAATGGTAGCAGGGAATAGATAAAAGTTATCATGCAATAAGATTACTTGTCAGGGCCCTTAGGTTTGAAAAGAGTGTGACAGCTCTGGGCTTCTAAGATCTGTTCACCAAAACTACAGTGCATAAACAAGCAAAAAGACTAATTCTCTTGTGAGGCTCTAGTTTCTAATCTCAATCCTGATTAAGAGGTATGAAATAACTTCTTAAGTATTCTTAAGAAATGAGGAATTTAATTCTCTAATCTAATTCATTTTTATAACACAAAATAGAAATATGGCAAAAAGGGTAGGGGGGATTGATGGGATTGCCCAGCTTGAAAGATGGATTGCACACATCATTTCTCACTCATGTAGGGTCAGTCATATTAGAGTTACAATTCTGCCTGAACTATTTCTACCATAGTGAGGTCATGAAAAAAAATATTAAAAGCAAAGAAAGTTACATTTTAAAAAGAGGGAGACAATGTCTATAGGGGATTTCAGACTTAAATAAATGGCTATCCTTCAAGATGGGAACTTTCCTCTTTCTCATGTTTGCTTCTTGGCTTCCTGAACTTCTTTCACCTCTCAATTACAAGAAGCTTTTCCCAGTTCTCTTTAATCTTAGTGCCTTCCCTCTGAGATTATCTTTAATATCTTGTTTGTAAATAATTATTTACATGGTGCCTCTTCCATTAGACTATAAGCTCTTTAAAAATAAGAAGTGTTGTCTCTTGTTTTTTTTTATCTTTATTTATATCCCCAGCACTTAGCACACTGACACATAATAGATGTTTTATTAATAGTTGTTGAATTTTTGACTCGAATTTGAAAAGCCTTAAAGTTCTTAGGATACATCAAAGCAGATAGTAATTTACCTTCAATGGCACTTCTGTTAATAAAATCATATGAGTGTCTAATATTGAACTATTTCAGAGCATCAGTGAATTTTACTACTAGAATATTCTTTTATAGATCTTCAATACCCAGCTGTTAAAGAAAGCAAGGGCTTCAGAATAAGGCCTGGTCGCATCTCCACATAATTGCTTTCTTTGGCTATGGCCAATTGAGACGAAGAGATAGTGGTCTCAAAGAATCTAATCTTCCTGTGCTCTTGACTTGCCCACTTGTTTGTGATTGTTCATTGTTGATAAAGGCAAGAATGGAGGATCCCTTCTCCACAAGGATTATTCCTTTTGATTATTGCTTCAGGGACCAGGTTGAAAGAAATACTGGTGTTCCTATTGCTTGGAATTCTCCCTGGGCTTAAGCCAGGACCTTGGACTGAGGAGAAGTGTTAATTGCAGTTTTTTGACCTGTCTGGCACATGCTGTCATGTTAAGACTATACATGAGGAAAGGGAAAGGATGGGAAGAAGATGTGAACCTGCATTTCCAGGGAAATTTCTTACTGGGAACTTCTTAAACTGGTGAAGTCACATTGATTGAATGGATAGATAGATAAATAAATTTATATACAGATCTATATTTATATAATACTTTCATGTAGCATTTTATATAACATTTTAATCTAATGCTTAAAGATTTGGGAATATCTTTATATAATAGATCTAAGGAAAATGAAAGCAGGGATTTTTTATTGTTATTTCTTTATGTCTCAAATAATGTTTGCCACATATTAGGTATTAAATAAATGTTTTAATTGATTTATACACAATACCATATTTGATCCTTATAACAAACCTCTGAAAAGGTCCTTACTATAGTTCCCATTTACGAAAAAGGAAATTGAGTTAAGAGTTAAGTGCCACAACCAGTCTTACTTATTCAATAATTGTCTCATTATAGCATTGAAATTCAATCCATCATAAGCATTCCTCTATTTATTTATTTTTCTTCAAAATATTATCCAAGCTTTTCATTCCAAATCATATGAAAAACATAATGAATTTGCTTAGGAATATAAAACCTTTTTAAAGATTGAATACAGGCATATAAATAACAAGCAAATTAAGTCAATATAAATTAATGATTTCTATGGAACCATTAAAGTTCAGTCAGCAAGCAGTACATCAAACCAGAATAACTTGATGATGAAATATAATAACAGCCATAGATGTCATGTGCTGCTGAGAAAAAGGTACATTTTTTTCTGTTCCAATTTAGTTTTCTCCAAGATCTGTCACATCTAACTTTTCTAATATTCTGTTTTCCTCCTTAGTTTATTTCTTGTGTGTGTGTGTGTGTGTGTTTTTGTTGTTGTTGTTGGATTGATCAGTTTCTAATTATGGATATTTGAGGACTCCTGCTGGTATAATTTTGTTGCAGGATGATTTCAGAGAGTCCTGGAGAGACTTACATAAACTAATGCTAAGTGAATGAAGCAGAACCAGGAGATCCTTGTACACAGCAACAAAAGACTATATGATGATGAAGTCTGATGGGCATGGGTCTCTTCAACAATGAGATGATTCAGACCATCTCCAATGATCTTGTGATGAAGAGAGCCATCTACACCCAGAGAGAGGACTGTGAGAATGAAGGGTGGATCACAACATAGTATTTTCACTCTTTTTGCTTGAATTTTATTTTCTTTCTCATTTTTTTCCTTTTTGATCTCATTTTATTTGTACAGCAAGATTATTGTATAAATATATGTGGTATATTGGATTTAAAATATATTTTTACCATATTTAACACATATTTGATTATTTGCCATCTAGGGAAAGGAATGGGGAGAAGAGAGGGAAAATTGGCACACAAGGTTTTTTCAAGGGTCAATGTTGAAAAATTATCCTTGCATGTGTTTTGAAAATAAAAACTTCAATTAAAAAATAAAATAAAATAACAGATTTTTATTCTCAAGTTTTCAATTTTTTCACCTTACAAATGTATAGGGAATGAATTAATTCTTCTCTACCAATGAAAATGTTGTTATTCAATTGTGTCTGAATTTTTGTGACACAGTGTACTATAGCATATCAATACCATCCATGGTATCTTGGCAAAGATACTAGAGTGATTTTCTTTTTCCTTCTCCAGTAAATTAAGGCAACAGAGATTGTGGCTTATCTACCTGAGGCTGATTTTGAAGCCCAGCCTTCCTGATTATAGACCCTTTATTCTATTCACTAAATCAATTAGATATTCTTATAAATACTGATGTAAGCTCCAGGCTATGATTAAGATCTATTCTTCAGCAGTGGTCAAGGGGTGTGGACAAAGTTCTCAAGAGAGGAAACACAAGGTTTCAATAACTATACCCACTCAAAAAACCTTAAATATTTCCAATTATCACAGAAATAGTATTTATATAATGCTTTAAGGTTTGCAAAATATTATATATGTTACCACATTTTATCCTCACAACATTCAGAGGTAGATACTATTATTAATCTCCTTTTATAGCCCAAAAATAAATTAATTAATCAAAACAAAAAAATTAAATTAAATTAAAAAAAAAAAAAAAACCCTGAGACAGAGTCACACATCTAATGTCTGAGACCTGATTTGAAATCAGGCTTTTTTGGCTCCTGGCCTTCTTGTTCTACCTCCAGTGTTCTTACTCAATATGCCATCTGGCTGCTAACTAATGAAAGTTACAGCAATGATAGCACCTTACATCCACCAAGCAGCAAATATGTTGAACAACTGAAACATTATGAGAGGAGGAGTCAGGAAGAAGGATTTGCAGTATGCAAGAAATTCATACTTTTGAACATTTTTGAGTATCCAGGGTCCTATGTAAGAAATATTTACAAGGCAATTGAGCATCTAAATTCATTCAACTTTTGAGCTAAATTTTTAGGGGTTATGAAAGACAAATTGCTAAAAATTATTCTTATCCTTTGATCCAGACATTCCACTCCTAGAACTGTGTTCTAAAGAGGTTATAATAGCAAGAAAAGGCCCATAGGTATAGAAGTGTTCCAAGAAATATTAATTGTGATAGCAAAAACTTGAAAATAAAATATGTGCCCAACATTTGTGAATTGGATGGAATATCACGGTACTGTGTCATAAGTAATGGCAAATAGGAATAAAATCAAGAAATAAAGGAAACAGAATGGTTAACATGTCAAACTCCATGTGGACATATTCATTTTAAAGACCAATTGGTTAAGTAATTTACCTAGTGTGACATCGTAAGTGTTAGAGGGTAGATTTGATCTCAGGATTATCCTATTTTAGAACTAATGCTCACTACCCTACAATCCTGGGAATGGGGAGAAATTCTAATTTAAGTAGAAACATGTACTTCCAAATCATGCATTAAAATCTTTGAGAGTAGCATCACAACTTAGTTATGATATATTATTATATACATTTTATTGTATTTTTATTCATTTTGTTAAATATTTTCCAATTACATTTTGATTTGTTTTGAGGTTCACTTGAGAGTGCTGTGGGACATATACTGTCTGGTGGTTCTGAACTTGACACCTCTAGAGTAGAGCTTATCTCTATTCTGGGTACAGTCATTCTAGGAGTGGATTTGTTGGAATGTAAGTGACCTCCTCAAGAGGGGTAATTTGGTATGAGATCATACCAGTGATATCTGGAGAAAACCATAAGGTGAAGCATTGGGACAATAATTCAACTGGAAAGGAAATATATTCCACATCTCTTTGTTTCAAACATAATGGCATTCTGGGGAAAAGTCTCATTTTATTCTACATTAATTGTGTCTGATAAGACTTACATAATGATAGAGAAGAAAATTATTTGTTACGGCTACAACAGTGGAAATGAAGTCATGCATATATGCATATGTATGAGACATATGCATATATGCATATGTGTGAAACATATGGAAACAACTCTACTACAAGGTATAGTTGCTTTTCTCATGAGCAGTAATGAATTTAGTTTGAAGATCTAGAATCCCCTGAGGATATGTATACAAAATGGCCATCCATCATTAGAGGACAAAGTTAGCCTTCAGGAAAAGTGCAAAGTTGTAACACTAGTTCTTCAGTATCCAGTCAAATGGATAAGAAGGAAATCAGAAATACATATGTGTTTTCACATATACACATAGAGAAAGTCTTTTTCCCTTGTTTTACAAGTTTATTTGTATTTCAGGGGTAATATAATTTATATCTAATTAAATTAAATCAAACCTAGAAAAAATATGATTTTAGCAAGAGCTGTTAAAACCAAAATTGTTTAGGACTTCTTTCTCAAGTCTTCTTCAATTCTATTTTCATGAAATAAAATTTCATGCTTTGATAGTTCCAAATGAAACTGGAATCTCAAGGGGTCTGAATTTCCTTCCTGGCACAGGACTGGTAAATCATATTCTTTTTTCCAGTAGTAACAGTGAGACAAGTCTTGTCAAATAATTCTGAATATAAAGTAATTATAAGCTAACAGCCATCCCTCCAAGCAGAAATGTGCAATTTCACTCTGCTGCGAAGTGCGTCAAAGAGAAGGAAAGAGTGTGGTGAGATTTTGCAAAAATAATAATGAGCAAAACCTTGTAAACTAGCTACTTTGACTTTTTTTCTTCATTGGCTACTTACCTGATGAGCAACTTTGGGCAGTTTCAGAAGCAAAGAAGATTTGAATCTACAGGTATTAGGGAAGCAGGGAACATATTACGATATGTTCCTCAGGCATAATAATTTACTCAATATTTTCAGTACCCAACCCAACTTACAGTGAACATATCACTTTTGACAGGCAATGTGTAACTTAAGGGAAAAAATACTATACTCAGAAGCAGAATATCTGGGCCACAGTCTAAACTATGGGTTATAGCATAATATAGTGGAAGGAACACTGACTCCGAGATCCTATGTTTATATCAAATTGCTGATTCTTACTATCCATGTGATCTCAGGCAAGTTACAACCTCCCCGAGTACTGCTTTCCTCCTTCATAAAATCAAGATGCTGGAATAGTTGGTCTCTGAAACCTGTTCCAATTCTAGATCAATGATTCAACTCTCAAAAGTTCCTAATTCCTATCTATGTATGTACCAAGGTACCAACCACTTAAAATATCTGGGATTCAAGTCTTCCTTTGTAAATTGGGAATAGTACAACAAAGATTACCAACACTGAGGAAAGTGATTGATAGGAAAGTAGGTAACAAGGATTGGTTAAGTATATCAGGCATTGTGCTAAAAGCTAGAGATTCAAATAGAAGAAAAAGAAGGAGCAAAGGGGAAAAACAGTTTCTGCCCTCTAGGATCTTACATTCTGAGGTTCTGTTATGACAAAGACAACACATACAAAATGTGGAACAGGGTGGCTGGGTGAGGGTGGGTGTGAAACATAACTGGCTCCCTGTTGGGAGTGTGGCTGATTTAGGCCTTTTCCCAAAACGAGTGTCCAAAGGAAAAAGGACCCCAGGCTAGCAGAAAGATATTGAAGTGTGAGAAGCATGCAGGCACTTGATAGAAGTTCCAAAGTTAGAAGGCAAAGTAAAGCAGTATAAAAATGTCAGGGATTTAAAGTGTTCACATAACCCAAATGGCTTTTAAAAATACTTTTAAAAATTTTTAATTTATTTATAATATTACAAATTTAACAAGCACTAGATAAACAACATTTCTACATGTAACCACAGATTTACATTAAGTGTACATGAATTTTCCTTCTAAGTATTCAACATATTCTGTGTATTATTTTCTTTTTTTTGTTATTAAAGCTTTTTATTTGCAAACATATGAATAAGCAATTTTTCAACATTGACCCTTGCAAAGCTTTCTGTTACAAATTTTTCCCTCTTACCCTCCAACCCCCTCATCTAGATGGCAGGAAGTCTAATAAAAGTTAATTATGTTAAAATATTCGACAGATCTAATATGTGTATACATATTTATACAATTATCTTGTACAGGAAAGGGAAAAAAACCTGAGAAGGAAAACATAATGCAAGTAAACAAAAATAGAGAGTGTTAAAATGCTATGTTGTGGTCCAGACTCAGATCCCACAGGCCTCTCCCTGGGTGCATATGGCTTTGTTCATCACTGAGCAGCTAGAAATGGTTTGAAACATCTCGTTGATGGAGAGAGCCATGTCCTTCAGAATAGATCATCATATAGTCTTATTGTTGCCATGTACAATGATCTCCTGGTTCTGCTCATTTCACTCAGCATCAGTTCATGCAAGTCTCTCCAGGCCTCTCTGAAATCATCCTGCTTGTCGTTTCTGATAGAACAATAATATTCCGTAACATTCATATACCATAATTTATTCAGCCATTCTCCAATTGGTGAGCATCCATTCAGTTTCCAGTTTCTAGCCACTACAAAAAGAGCTGCCAGAAACATTTTTGCACTTGTGGGGCCCTTTCCTTCCTAAAAGATCTCTTTGGGATATAAGCCTATTAGCAAAACTGCTGGGTCAAAGGGAATGGACAGTTTGATGACGTTTTTTTTTTTTTTTTTTTTTGTTTGTTTGTTTGTTTTGTTTTGTTTTGTTTTTTTTCTGAAGCAATTTGGTTAAATGACTTGCCTAGGACTACACAGCTAGGACAAATTAAGTGTCTGAGACCAGTTTTGAACTCAGGTCCTCCTGATTTCAGGGCTGGTGCTCTATCCACTGCGCCACCTACCTGCCCCAGTTTGATCACTTTTTGAGCATACTTCCAAAAAAAATGGTTGCATCCATTCACAGTTCCACCAACAATGTATCATTGTCCCAGTTTTCCCACATCCCCTCCAACTTTCATCATTATCTTTTCCTGTCATTTTAGCTAATCTGACAGGTGTGTAGTGGTACCTCAGAGTTGTCTTAATTTGCATTTCTCTGATCAATAGTGATTTGGAGCATCTTTTCATATGACTAGAAATGGTTTTAATTCCATCATCTGAAAATTGTCTGTTCATATCCTTTGACCATATAACGACTGGAGAATGGCTTGAATTCTTATAAATATGAGACAATTCTCTATATATTTTAGAAATGAGGCCTTTATCAGAACCCTTAAATGTAAAGATGATTTCCCAATTTATTGCTTCCCTCTTAATCTTGTCTGCATTAGTTTTGTTTGTACAAAACCTTTATAACTTAATATAATCAAAATTATCTACTGGTGTGCAATTAAGAGTTCCAGTTTTTCTCTGGATGCAAATTCCTTCCTTCTCTTCAGATCTGAGAGGTAAACTCTCCTATGTTCCTCTAATTTCCTTGTAATATCACTCTTTATATCTAAATTATGAACCAATTTCGATCTTATCTTATATGTGGTGTTAGGTATGGGTCAAGCCTTAATTTCTTCCATACTAGTCTACAATTTTCCCAGAGGTTTTTGTCAAATGGTATGTTCTTATCCCAAAAGCTGGAGTCTTGGTTTTAACAAACACTAGACTGTTATAGTTATTGCCTAGATTGTTCCTGTGATCCTATCCTATGCCACTGATCAACTACTCTATTTCTTAGCCAGTACCAAATGGTTTTGATGACTGCTGCTTTATGATATATTTTTAGATTTGGTACAGCAAGGCCACCTTCATCTGCCTTTTTTTCATTAATTCCCTCAAAATTCTTGAACTTTTGTCCTTCCAGATGAACTTTGCTGCTATTTTTCTAGATCTGTAAAAATAATTTCTTGGGAGTTTGATTGGTATGGCGCTAAATAAGTAGATTAGTTTGGGTAGTATTGTCATTTTTATTATATTTGCTCTGTCTACCCATGAACACGTGATGTTTTTCCGAGTGATTAGGTCTGACTTTATTTGTGTGGAAAGTGTTGCGTAGTTTAGTTTGTATAGTGCTTGACTTTTCCTTGGCAAATAGATTCCCAAATATTTCATACTATCAACAGTTATTCTTAATGGAATTTCTTTTTGTATCTGTTGCTGCTGAACTTTGTTGGTAATATGTAAAAATACTGCTGATTTATTCGGATTTATTTTGAATCCTGCCACTTTGCTAAAGTTTTGAAATGTTTTTGGCAGTTTTGTAGTTGAGTCTCTAGGTTCTCTAAGAATTCCATCATGTCATCTTCAAAGAGTGATAATTTGGTTTCCTCATTACTTACTCTAATTCCTTTAAACGCTTTTTCTTTTCTTACTGCAAAGCTAATATTTCTAATACAATATTAAATAGTAATGGTGACAGTGGGCAGCCTTGTTTAACTCCTGATCTTATTGGGAATGGGTCTAGTTTGTCCCCATTACATATGATGCTTGCTGATGGTTTTAAATAGATGCTACTGATCATTTTAAGGAAAAGCCCATTTATTTCTATACTGTCTAGAGTTTTTAATACAAATGGGTGTTGGATTTTATAAAATGCTTTTTCTGCATCTATTGAGATAATCATGTGATTTTTGTTAGTTTGGTTATTAACATAATTGATTATGCTGATAGTTTTCCTAATATTGAACCAGCCCTGCATTCCTGGTATAAATCCTATTGGGTCATAGTGTATTATCATGGGGGTTACTTTCTGTAATCTTATTGCTAATATATTATTTAGGATTTTTGCATCAATATACATTAGGGAAATTGGTCTGTAGTTTTCTTTCTCTGTTTTCACCCTACCTGGTTTAGCTATCAGTACCATATCTATATCATGAAAGAACTTTGGTAATATACCTTCTTTCTCTATTCTTTCAAATAGTTTATACAGTACTGGAGTTAATTGTTCTTTGAATGTTTGGTAGAATTCACATGTAAATCCATCTGGCCCTGGAGATATTTTCTTAGAGAGTTGGTTAATAGCTTGTTCTATTTCTTTTTCTAATATGGGGCAATTTAAATAATTTATTTCCTCTTCTGTTAACCTGAGCAGTCTATGTTTTTGTAGATATTCTTCCATTTCATTTAGATTATCTAATTTGTTGGCATAAAGTTGGGCAAAGTAACTCCTAATTATTGATCTAATTTCCTCTTCTTTGCAGGAAAGTTCTCCGTTATCATCTTCCCTTTGTCTAATCAAATTAATTAAAGGCTTTTCTATTTTGTTGGTTTTGTCATAAAACCAACTCTTAGTTTTATTTATTAATTCAATAATATTTTTATTTTCAGTTTTATTGATCTCCCCTTTTATTTTCAGAATTTACAATTTAGTATTTAGTTGAGGGATTTTGATTTGTTCTTTTTCTAGGTTTTTTTAAATAGTAAGCCCAATTCATTGATCTTCTCTTTCTCTATTTCATGCAAGTAAGCATGTAGAGATATAAATTTACCCCTTATAACTGCTTTGGCCATATCCCACAAATTTTGGTATGTTGTCTCATTATTGTCATTCTCCTGGAAGAAATTATTGTGTCTATGATTTCCTCTTTCACCCATTCATTCTTTACCATTAGATTATTTAATTTCCAATTAACTTTTGGTCTATTTTCTCCTGGCCTTATATTGCATGTGATTTTTATAGAATCATGATCTGAAAAAGATGCCTTTTTTATTTCTGCCTTTCTACATTTGATTTTCAGGTTTTTATGCCCTAACACATGGTCAATTTTTGTGTAAGTTCCATGAACCACAGAGAAAAAAAGTAAACTCCCTTCTGTTTCCATTCAATTTTCTCCAAAGATCTATCATAACTAACTTTTTTTTAACATTTTGTTTACCTCTCTAACTTCTTTCTTATTTATTTTGTGGTTTGATTTATCTAATTCTGAGAGAGCAAGTTTGAGATCCTCCACTAGTATAGTTTGGCTGTCTATTTCTTCTTGCATCTCTCTTAATTTCTTCCCTAGGAATTTGGATGGTATTTGTAGTGCTATATTATCTATGGTACTCTTTAATAAAATATAGTTTCCTTCCTTATCTCTTTTGATTAGATCTATCTTTGCTTTTACTTGATCTGATATCAGGATTGCTACCCCTGTTTTTTTTTGTTTTTGTTTTTGTTTTTTTTGTCCACCTGAAGCATAGTAAATTCTGCTCCAGCCTTTTGCCTTCATCCTGTATGTGTCTCTATGCTTTAGATGTGTTTCTTGTAAACAACATATTGTTGGATTCTGGTTTTTAATCCAGTCTGCTATCCACTTCCGGTTTATGGGAAAGTTCATCCCATTCACATTCACAGTTAAAATAACTAATTCTGTATTTCCTGCCATTTTATTTACCCAAAGTTATGTTTTTCTCTTTCCTTTCCCCTTTCTCCCTTCCCCTCTCCCCAGTATTTTGCTTTTGATGACCACCTCCCCCAAACAGTCATCCCCCCTTTAGAGCTCCAACCCCTTTTGTACACCCTTCCTTTAATTCTTCTATTTTCCCTTCTATTAGTCTATCCCTTTCTTTTCCTCCTTTCCCTCTCATTTCCCTATAAGGAAGGACAAGTTTCTCTGTGAAACCAAATGTGTCTGATATACTCTTTTAGAGCCCAATCTGACTATATAAGATTTATACAATGCTCATCCTCCCTTTTTTCCCTCAGTTATATTAAGTTTTCTTTGCCTCTTCATGAGATTTTACCTTCTTTTCACCTCCTTTTTTTAAACCTTATTTTACCACCTTTTCCCTCTTTTTCCCAGTATGATAGCCCTTCCACTTCCAGTTTCTTCTTCATTTTATCAAAATAATATCAAATTATACCCCCATTCTTTAAATATACCCATAGTAGAAACATAGTTCTGAAGAGTTCTTTCCTTTTTACCTTTTTATGCTGCTCTTGAGTTCTGTGCTTGGAGTTCAACTTTTTCATTCAGATCTGGTCTTTTCATTAAAAATAGGTGAAATTCACTTATATCAATAAATGTCCATCTTTTTCCATGGAAGATAATGCTCATTCTAGTTGGATAGCTTATTCTTGGCTGTAATCCAAGTTCCTTGGCCTTTCGGGATATCTGGTTCCAGGCCCTTCGATCCTTCAGTGTGGAGGCTGACAGATCTCATGTGATTCTAATTACCATTCCTTGGTATTTGAATTGTTTCATTCTAGTTGCTAGCAATATCTTTTCTTTGGTGCAATAGTTCTGAAATTTAGCCATGATATTCCTTGGGGATTTAATTTTGGGGTATCTTTCAGGAGGTGATTAGTAAATTCTTTCAATGCCAATTTTGCCTTCTGATTCTAAAACATCAGGGCAGTTTTCTTTCAAGATTTCCTGGAAGATAGTGTTTAGATTCTTTTATTCATCATGGCTTTCAGGAAGTCCAATAATCCTTAGATTATCTCTCCTTGATCTGTTTGCCAAATCAGTTGTTCTTCCCAGGAGATATTTCATATTTTCTTCTATTTTTTTCTTTTTTGTTTTTTTTTTGTTTGACTGATTCTTGAAGTCTTATTGATTCATTCACTTCCATTTGTTCCATTTTAATTTTTAATACATTATTTTCTTGACTTTAGCTCCTTTTCTAACTGGCCAATTTGTTCATTGCATACTTTTTCCATTTCATCAATTTTATTTTTCAGTGAATTGGTGTCTTTTTCATATTTCTTTTGTATAGCATTATATGCTTTTTCGATTCCTTCTTGCAATGATCACATTTCATTTCCCCATTTTTCATCTAACTCTCTTTTGAGATTCTTTATGCAATCTTCCAGGAAAGCCTGGTGAAATGGGGACCAGCTCATGATCCTCTTTTTGGCTTCCTCTGGAAGGATCTGGGGTCTGTTCTTCTGGCTCTCCATAAATGCTGTCTATGGTGAGAGTTCTTTTCTGTTTTTTATTCATTTTTTTTTTAAAGCTTGAGATCTGTTTAAAGCAGGGAAGCGTCAGCCCGCTTCATTTTGCCATGGGGTAATTCAGCTGATTGACTTCCAGTGTTAAGCTCTCCAGGCTAGGACCTGTGTTTGCAATGGGTTACAATCTACCTTTTACAAAAGGCAGATCTGCCAAAGCACCTGCCCGCAATCAGGGGAAAGTGTCCCAAGAGCCTGGGATAGACTCCCCAGGTGTTTAGAATCTGCCACGCTGAGTCCCACCCATTTTCCTGCCCTGTCACCTAGAACTGCACCAGGAGCTCAGCAAAAGGCCCAACCCCCTGCCTGACTGAAACAGACCTGCTCCGGAGTTCTTCCAAGGTAATTTTTGCTGGAAATGTGCTGTACTCCAAATATTTGGAGGCACTTTGACTCCAGGACCAGTTCAGAGGCTTAATTTGTTTTTGGTTTGAGAGAAAGTCAAAGGAGGTCACAGAGAGTCATGTCTTCACTCCTGCATCTTGGCTCCACCCCTAAAAATATTTTTGATGCTATTATCATAGTTAAGAGATCCAATTAAGTAAACAAATTTTAAACATTTATTAATTATCTTCCACCTTTCAGGTAATATGCTTGTTAAAAAGTTGCGAAGACAGAATGAAATAGTGTCTGCTGTCAGAGAAGTTTATATGTTATTTCCTAATTGATAACTGATCAAATGATGTAAAAAAAAAGGCTATTTTTCAATGAAGAAATCAAAATTTTATTAGTCACATGAAAAAATGCTCCAAATCATTATTGATGAGAGAATGAAAATGTAAAAAAAAAGAAATATAATCTCACAACTATCTAAATTTGCTAAAATGATAAAGAGAATAACAAATGTTGAAGGGGATGTGGAAAACTGATACTCTAATGCACTGTTGGTAAAACTGCGAACTGTTCCAGCCATTTTAGAGAGAAATCTGGAGCTAAACCCAAAGAATCATTAAACTATATATACTGTTTGAATAAGCAGTACCACTATTAGGTCTGTTTCCCAAAGTGGTAAGAGAAAGAAGAAAAGAAACTATTTATTCTAAAATGTTTATAATAGCTCTCTTTGTGGGGACAAATAATGAGAAATTTAGGGCATGCCAATCAATTGAAGAATGAACAAATAAGTTGTGGTACATGATTTGATTGTGACACTATTGTGCCATAAGCAATATACTGTTGTCCTATAAGAGCTGGTTGATTTTAGAAGAAGAAAAAAACATGAAATGACTTGAATGAAATAATGAAAAGTGAAATGAGGAGAACCATTCAAGGTTACCTTGTCCATTTTGTATATGTCATGTAGACATATACATATACATAACACATATATATGTGATGTCACATCTTTAGAAGATACACTTTTTTAAATTTAACTTTTATTGCATATTAAGTTTACAACTATTTTATTACATGATAAGATCTGTGTTTTAGGAAGGTTAAATTGATAGTTACATGGAGTTTAAAATGGAATAAGAAAGAACTGATGGTAGGGAGACCAACAAGCAAGTTATTTCAATTTTCAAAGTTGTGGTGAACAGTCTTTACATCAGGGTGATGGCAATATTAGAGAAAAGAAGGGGGCATAGACAATAGAATGAAAGAGAAAGAGAAATGAAAAAGATTGGATATAGCAAAGTGAGAGAGAATTAGGAGTCAAGAATGACAACCAAGTTGCAAGCCTTGAGGACTAGAAGGATGGTGAATCCTACAGTAAAAGAGAAGTTTGAATTTGGGGAAAATATAATGAGCTTACTTTTGCATATGCTGAATTTAAGAACTCTACAGAAATCCAGTTTGTGATGTCTGATAGTTGGAGTAAGTCAGTTGAGAGATTAGGAATAGGTAAGATCTCAGAATGATTAACATATAGATGATTAATTGAATACATAAAAGCTGAATCAGTACATATAGATATGTCCATGTTTCTTTGTATTTATCAGGTTTTTACGATCTGTTAATACTGTAAAAATTTCACTGCATTCATACAACCCTATTTGTTTAGCTATTTTCCAAATAATAAGCATCTGCATTGTTAGTTTACATTGGTAACATAAAAAGCGATGTTATAAATATTATATTGTATATGGAAAATTTGGGTTTTTTGGTTGTATTTGATCACTGACCTCTTTGGGGCATATAACTATCAGTAGAATCTCTTGGACAAGTGATCAGGACATTTTAGTCATTTTTTTTACATAATTCCAAAATGATTTCAAAAATAATTTCACTGATTCACACCTCTGCTAAGCTGAAATCTCTTCAACACTATTTGCATCTTTTATGTTTTTTATAACTTTGCTGGTTGTGATGTGAAACTTCAGAATTCTTTTGATTTGCATTTCTCTTATTATTTAAATCATTCTTTCATATGGTTGTTAATAACAATTCTTTTGAGGATGCTACTCAAAAGAATTGTCATTGATTTTTTGACCATTTATCTATCCAGAAATGTCTTTTGTATTTTATTATGTATTTTCATTATGTATTAGTGTATTAGTATATGAATGCATATGTTATATTTGTCATCTGATTGTTATCTGAAAAAGTTGAGTTAAAAGGAATTACATAAAAAAATTAGAACAAAAAAAAGGAAAACAAATGAAAATTTAGAAGAAAGACTATTAATAGCTAAGTATAAAAGTACTAAATTTTACCAAAATATCAGGAAGGTAATGATTCATTGTGACTAAATATGTATTAAAAATAATAAAAATAGAAAAATAGAAAAAAAATGTAAAGTATCCCTGATTAAAGACTGTTAACCTTGAACACAAATCAAATAAAATTATGTTAAAAATTATTTGACTCTCTGAAATTCATAAATATACACATACTCACAATCATTAATTTTAATGAATTAAATATTTTCATTGTTTAGAATCTATTGATCTAATTGTCTATTTTTAAAAATCAGCATAAAATGAAATTAATAATAAATAAAATATAACACTATATAACTTCATTCCTCTTGATTTTTTTCATTATTTCCTTTATAAAGCTTACCTATTTTTCCCTCCAAATTAGTTGTATCATTATTTTGTTTAGCTCCACAAAGTATCCCTCTGATAATTTTATCTATATGCCACTAAATCTTTAAAGTAAGTATTACAGAATAGTTATTTTTATTATATTGGTACAAATCAGCAATGAAGCACAATTCTTCTAGGTATTTAAATATCATGATCATATCATTAATTACATTGAGTCCAAAGGTTGTGTGTTTTTTTTTTTTCATTTTATAATTTTAATTAATGAGTCTTCCCTTTGCTTCCTGGCTTTTGATTGTTGTGGGTTTATTTTGTAGTCTGAAATTCTGGTGAAGCTATTCATTTTCTCAATCAGATTCTTGGCTGAATTTTTCAGGGTTTTCTAGGTATGTCATCATATCATAAGAAAACAGGTCTTCCGAGGCAGCTAGGTGGCGCAGTGGATAGAGCACCAGCCCTGAAGTCAGGAAGACCTGAGTTCAAATCTGGTCTCAGACACTTAACATTCCCTAGCTGTGTGACCCTGGGCAAGTCACTTAACCTCAATTGCCTCAGCAAAAAGCAAAAAAAAAAAAAAAGAAAAAAAAAGAAAACAGGTCTTCCCCTTGCCTTCATATTTTTATCTCAGAGTTTGGAATCTAGTGGAATCAAATTTTTAAATTGAAAAGAAACTTCATAATACAGTGAAAGTTCATGAGAATTAAAATACTACTACTCTAAAATTTTCTGTTTTCTGTTCTTCAATATCACTTTCATTTCCAGCTCTGCTTTATGATTTTATTTTATTCTAAATATTTTGTATAATAAAGAAGTGCTTTATTTTTTGATAGTCCTAATAAGATGAAGAAGCTGAATATACCAGTGAGGACCAGTTATGTTACAGACATTTAACTGTTTTTTCTCTGAACTTGAGATTTTCTTCAATATTTAATGGAAAATTGGTATTGAAATCAAAAATTGTCTGCCTTAATTTAAATAAATATTTAACATTTCTCAATGTGTTTATTTCAAGAAATCAATGATGTACTAAAAAAATGCATTCATTTTAACTACTACTTTAAGATCCACAGTTGAAAATTGCTATATATTTGAATTTAATATTTCTAATAGTAGTCAAATAATTTTTTAATATATTATTCTTCTATTTATTTTCAAGGTTAGCAGTTTTTAATCTTCTATTTTCTTTTGTTATCATTTTTAATGCTTTTTTAGTCTCAATGAATCATTACCTTTCTGTAATTTTGGTAAAATTAGTACTTTTATACTTTGCTGTTAATGGTCTTTCTTCTAAATTTCCACTTATTTTCCATTTTTTCCATTTAATGTTGTAATTGTTTTCTGTAATTCTGTTTAACTCAATTATCTCAGATAACAATCAGATGACAAATATAATATATGCATTCATACACTCATATATAATTGAAATTAATATTAATGATATTATTATGAATGCCATCAAATTCTAGTTCATATTATCACTTTTGCTTTCTTCTTTTCAATTATCAAATCTATTTTGCATTGCCATCTTTGCTAGGTAATAAGCTAATGGATTTAATGAAAAACAAACACAAGAAAACCCATTTTACACTTGTACCCATCTTCCCCAATAGAAGTTCCTCAAAAGAATGCAGTGTTCTGACCCTCAAATTTGGTCCAGGATTTTCTTTAATCCCATTTACATCATTCTAATCTTAGATCTATCTATCTATCTATCTATCTATCTATCTATCTATCTATCTATCTATCTATCTAT
>JAJPUD010011114.1:0-17107 GCA_023553655.1 Myrmecobius fasciatus | reverse complement strand
TTACCTGTCATCTAGGGGTGGGGAGGTGGGGGGAAGGAGGGGAAAAGCTTGGGAAAAAAAAAGTTTTTGCAAAGGTCAATGTAGAAAAATCACTCATATGTTTTGTAAATAAAAAGCTTTATATAAAAAATCTAGAAATTCTCAAATTTTCAAAAGAAAATATCCTCTAGCATCTGAGAATATGTGGAAAAGTCATTGTTGTGAATATAAACAGGCCAGTATCTCACAATTACTCTCATACAATTTCTCCATGATATCGACATTGTCTTGGTCTCAATCACTTTATGGCTGTAGATATTACTAAATTATGTGTCACTTAAATGTTTCTTAGTTAAGTCTATCACATTTATCTTCCCGAAAGTATTAGCTCCTAATATTTCTTTTCTCCTGAACTCAGGTTGTTCAAATACCAAAAAAGCCATTTTCCAGAAGCATTTTATTTGCCAACAGATTATTACAAATACTTATATTCCCAAAATTCAGTGAAAGGCTAAATTAAAAGGGCAGCTGTATCGATGTTCCCTTTGACAATGTAGACAAATTGGCTACCAATAATCAGAACACTGAATAAACTGCCTATCACTGAAATACTAGTCAGCTTTTCTTTTTGTCAAGCTTTTCACAGAATTGTCTTTGGAATAGCTCCCTATTCTCAGGCAGAACCACTATGCAAGAGAATACCTATATTCAAGTCTCAAAGGAATAAGAATCGTACATATTATCGTGCAATAAATAAAAACATTGCTTGTCTCACAAAATGGGTTTTTCCCCACTGTAAAATTGTCAACCCTTTTGTGATTGAACCAGACAGCACCAGCTTCTGCTGCTTTTTCTAGACACCTGGCAGACACTTCATGCATCTGCATCCCTCCCATTTATAGCTGCTTTGCTGTTTCCAAAAGCTGTCAGCAGACAGAAATAATTTCCAAATCTGGAGCAAGTGCAAATAGGTTTACTTTAAAAGACCTGTATTTTTTCAAAACATAGTAATCTGTCTAAAATAGCAATTCTCTTTTTATACTTCTCATTTTCATCAAAATAGAAGACAGAGATGGTAAGTCATTCCGTAGGAAGTCAGGTTTATTTTATTTCTTAATTGGCAGAAGGATGAGAAGAGGTTCAATTAGAAATGATAATTTGATCTTTTTGGCCCAATTTCATAGGGAATCTATGATGTGGAAATTTCTTCCAATGATCTATACCCAGACTAATCTTTTAGAAACAGAAAATTGGATAATGTACTGAGGAGCTAAGTGATTTGTCTAAGGTGACACAACTAGTACGTATCAGAAGCAGAAGAACTTGAAGCTAGAATTTCTCGACTCCAAAATTGTTGTCTATTTTCATTATATTATAGTCCCCCTCATATATATCCTTTGTAGGTATGTGTGCATGCACACATAAATATGTGCATATACATACAAGTGTATTCATATTGTGTGTATGTATGTATCTTACACAACTGCATTAAATGTTGGGGCATGCTATATGTATATAAGTGAACATGTATATGTGTATGCATACACATATATAGTTATACACAGAGCAGCATGTGCAATATATGCACCTTTTATGCATGCATTTATGGTGGATGTGTGTATATGTTTGTTTTACATGACAGAATTACCACTTGAACACAGGGCTTTCTGATACAGTAACAGTAATAGGAGAAGTGGTTGTGCTGGTGATGGTGGTGGTATTTTGGAACTATCTTTCAAATGATTATTAATGGATTTCAATTCTTCTTTTGCTTTTAACATAATAAAATACTAGAATTTTAGGAATAAAATGAACCTCAGAAATTATCTTCAACTTATACTTCAATGATCAAGTAACTCAATAACATCTCCAAAAGCTAATCATTCAACCTCTACAGGATGACTTCCAAAGAGGGAGTCACTACTTACTGAGCATCTTATCAACTCCAGTTTTGGGGAAACTATAATTGCAGAACATTTTTCTGCATAGTAAGCTAAAAGTTTCATCATTATACATTCTTAGTTGCAGTTTTTGTAATCAAGCAGTAAAATCTTTATTTATTTTCAACATAACAATTAATTTTTAAGATTAGCTAATTTGGCCCTTGAAGATCCTTTTTATTTTTTAAAACTTCTCATTTTCTCCAATAGAACATTTCATATTATACTTTCTAGATCTCTTACCAGAATCCTGTTTGACTTCTCTAGTTGGGCCTTATGAAATAGAGTACCTTATAAAATAGAGCCCCAAGAATTAAATACAATAATTCAAGCATAAACAAGCAGAAAAAAAGACAATTAATTTCTATTTTTTGCATCAACATCATCATTATTTTCATCAATGAATGCAAAGCCCAATACATCATACATATCATGGAAGTATGGTTTGAAAACAGTAGTGTAAGGAAATAACAGATAGTATGATTCATAGCAGGGAATTTAATATGTCACAAGATTATTATGGTGATTTTGAATGCCTGTAATGATCCCAAAACACCAAGCAATTGAGTTCTGTCAGTATAATTAATTGGATAAACATCCTGGCTGATGTCTTGCAATTGCTCCTATGAATATCAGAAACAATAGTGTTGTATATTTGAAACCATTTTAATGATACAAATTATGTAACTAACAAAAAAGACAAAGGGCAAGTAGATCTCTTCTGGGTACTACAAAAAACAAAGTATATGAATGAATCAGACAATGATCTCCTTAGAGAATTCTTCAGTGCTGATAGTGCTAAACAAAAGTATATGCAAACTGTGAATATGTATGAAATGATGATATAGGTTTAGAGAGGGTAGTTATGAGTCTCATTTTAGGTGTGCTGAATTTGGTATGCCATATCCATGTTGAGATATCAGATACCTGAGGATGTGTTGAGGAGAGAGAGTAAACTAAGATAAACAACTCTAGAAATAATCATGGAGTCCATTCCAAAAATATTTCTTGCATTTTTCATAGTCTGTTCATTTCTTGTCACGAACTTAACTCATACTTTCACTACCTCATGATTGAGTAATTAAATAAACCTTCTAAACATTCAATCCAGACTTTTCTAGGCTCTGTCATTCCTACATGAAGTTTTCATGAACTTTACTAACTTCAAAATTTCCAGTGGCTTCCCAAATATCCCTTAGACCTTTCAGCAGCTTCCATTTTACCTTTCCCATTTTATCTCACACAAATTGCTCTCAGGTTTTCTCTGTTTAAGTCAAAATATACTATACTTTTCCCCAAATTTAATTGTCTTCTACACCTGAAATTCTACCTCTCCTTGTAAGGTCCAATTCAAGTCTTTTTCAGTAAGACTTTCTTGATACTCCTCACTATCAATTTCTCCTTATTTTTATTTTCTTAGCATGTTGTACATTTTATATGCATTTAGGAGATTTTATTTCGTGTTAGAAATATGTAACAAATATCAATTTACCTTTGAAAAGATGGAAGAGGTCCACATTATCTTTTCATCTGCCTCAGTATCTGATTTTAATAGCATTACAGAGCCACAGATCTAGAGCGAGAAAAAATCTAACCCCTTTTTCTCATTGATGAGGAAACTGAGTTCATAGAGGTAAAGAAACTTTTAAAGGCACATTGGTGGTAATAGTTAAAGATGCAATATAAACCCTTGTCTCCTGAGACTTTAGCAAATTCTCTTTTCACTATACAATATGTCAACCGTGTTTAAACAAGATGCATACAAAATAGAATGGAAGTAATCTTGGAAGGAAGGCACATAGATTAAGGAGGAATGGAAAAGGTTTCTTGCAAAAATCTAAGACAAAACAATCTAAGGAAAGGAGAAATAAAAGACAGGGAGAGAGAACATTATGGTAATGGTGAAATTCTCAGATTTTTGATATGAAGTTTCATTGGATCTCAGAGGAGGTTGGAAGGAAGGTAGGTGTCAGAAGACTGGAAATATAGGATAAATCCAGATTATAAATGAGGATTTTATATTTGAATTGCAGGGCAATAGGGAGCCACTGAAATTATTGAATAAGAGGGTGATATGATTATTTGAAGGTGGATTTCAGGGGAGAGGGATCTAACAGGAAGCTATTTCAATAGTCCAGAAATAAGACAATAAGAACTTCAAGAGGGATGACATTGTCAGAAGAGAGAAGAGAACATGTCAAAGAGATGTTAGAAGGTAAAAATGACCAAATTTGACCATTGATAGGATATAAGATTGAATTAAGAATAATATCTAGGTAATCTTAAGTGACTGGGAAAACTGAAACAGGGAAACTAAAAAGAAGAGATTAGAGGGAGAAGATAAATTGAGTTTAGATTAAATTAAATATTAATTAAATTCTTTTTGAATTTCAATATCTTCCTATAATATAATGCACTATATATCTCTAATATCAGTTTGTATTTGGTATTAGAGTTATCTGGAATTGTTTCATATTTTATGTATATAATGTAAATATATCTATTCCATAGCCTATAAGCATTTGGAGTTAATATTGGACATAGTGACATATAGAGGGCAGTTATTTTTTCTGATTATTTAATTTCATAAGTCATTAATGTAACACAAGCATTGCAGTTAGTCATAGTTTTGCCTTATCATGTGAAGTCCCTTAAGGTCCAAGTTCACCCCATAACCATATTTCTATGGGGAAAAATCTCTCATTTGTCTTATTATGAATAAATGGATTAAACTTTACAAAAAAGACTGGTATAGTCAAAAGAATATTGAACTTGAAGTTAGAAGACCTAAGTGGTATACGGGCTATGCCACTTATTAGCTATGTGACCTCAGACAAATCATTTAGTAACTTGGCCTTCATTCCTTGACTCTGTAAAAAGAGGAGATTGAACAATATCCCCTTTAGGGCTCATTCACCTCTCACATTCTGGAACTCTGTGAAATGTAGTCTGCTCTCCATGCTATACCTGTGTGCAGCTGTATTTCAAACATGATTCCCATTACTGATACATTCTGGCCACCATAAAACAGAAAAGATAAATGGAAAACAAAAGTAGTCAATCACTCAGTCAATTATCAATTATTATTACATGCTGGGGATGTGAAGAAAGAAAAGAAAAGAAATTCCTTTTCAAGTAGAAACAATGCAAGGTAAAAAATGCAAAAGAAGAATTTGATAGAAAAGTTAATTACAATTACATTTATTTTCAGAAAAGTCAGAAATTGAACAGTATGAATGAGGGCCTGGTAAATTCAGCATCATATTTCTCTAAGGTAGATCAAAATTTTCAATTATGATAAAGATCACATACAGATGTACTTTTAGCATCCTCTTTACAGGGAAAAGTGAGATCTACATCTGTTCTAACATAGCCTCCTCTTAGATATACTTGTCACTTACAGATATAAAGAGACCAACTCCAGAGGGAGTCTTAGTTCTTCATTCTCTGTTTGAATCAATCTTTATTACTTTAAGTCAAGAAATTCAATACATATCGATTCTAGGTACTCATTTTACTTTTGGCTTTGCTGTCATGTAATAAGCCTTCTTGTATGATTTTGTATTGATGACTGTCTGAGACTTATTTTAATAAAATGCATAGCATAACTTGTTTGGTCCTACTTGGTTAAATAGATTATACCTGTAAAGAGAAAACTGAAACTTTGACAGTGTCTTTATTTGAGGATAAGAATATTTGCAAACAAATGTAATTACCAAGTCCCTTGTCTAAAAAACAGATTTAAAAAATTATCATCTATTACAACATAAAATTGAATGAAAATTTATTTTCCTACATTGGGCCTCTGTACACTGTCAGATTTTAAGGTTTCTATGTATCTTAGATATTTCAGAGCTTTTAACAATTGATTAGGAAAGCAGCCAAAAATTAGATATAATATAAAATATAATTCATAAGCGGATTGTATAGTTTGTTCTCAATATATTATTTTCCTCCTTTTCTAGTAGTCATTTTCCTTATAGCAAAATGGAATGAAGTGCATAAATTCGAAAAAAAGAACACAGAAACTGTCCCACTCTTTTTTTCCTTCATACCCAAATACATGCACAAACACATGACACACACATACGCATGCACACAATGTACCTACACACATATATATGAATGCAAACAAATGCATCACATGTATGGAATACACACATGTATGCATATGCCTAAATGATAATGCATGCATGTGTACCAAACACATCTGTGCATACAATGTACCACATGTGCATGCACATAAACTTGTGTGCATGCATGATATACTTCTTTTGAAGCATGATATAGTTGTACACATATGTGCTTGCCCACACACATCTTTGAACAAAGATGAAGGCATTTTTTATAAGCTTTTTGATATGCTCAAATATAATAAAATTAAATGAATGGTCCTGAAATATATACTACAAAATGTCATTTCCTTCCCCTCACATTCACTTATTCAACAGATTACCCTCAAAAATCATATTAGCAGACAGGATGAAAAGCTAATCCAGGTTGAGGATTATCAACAATTAGGGGATATGTTCAAGTATGAGAATCATTTCAGAATGGGTAGATGAAAACACTTTATTTCAACAGGCCTTGAAAGTGGCTGACGCAGACACAGAGTCCTTAGAGCTTCATCACACATCTAATATGCCAAGGTCATCCACTGCATCCAGACCAGTCATCTTGACCTCTGTCTTTTCACTGGATTTTGATGAATCTGAAAGGAAGAATGAGATGGATGACTCTGTGTAACATTGCCTCCCTTGCATCCAATTCATTCCTGAACCAAGACATCATCCTATGATATCATCACTCCTTTTAAAAAAGGAAGAAGAAACAAGAGCAACAATATTCAAGAGGTATTTATTAAATCCTTTCTACAAGTAAAGTGTGACCTCACCCACTAATGGGAAGACAAAAAAAGTGGGTCATAATGCTTGCCTTCAAAGAGTTTATAGACAGGAGAAATAAGGCATGTTTACAAATAGCTCTACTACAAGGTTGAAAGTGACAGTGTAATTTAACAAACACAAAGAAGTGGAAGACTTGAGAAAAACAAAAGAACAATTCTTTATGCCAGTAATTGAAGGTATTAAGCAGAAAAGGTTCATGGAGGAAAAAGAATTGAAAAGTTGATAGTTACAAACTAAATAAACAGAAGTGGGGGAAAGGAGAGTTCTAAGCAGTTGGAGTGATATAAGCAAGACACAAAAATAAAAAAAAATTCACTGGAAAGTTCAAAAAACAATTTTAAAATTATCATTTCTTTTAAATTTTGTGCAGCACTTTATATAAATTAATACATCTGTATATTACAACATCTCCATTTGGTAGGGTTTATAAATATTGATTTCACCATTTTATAATTGAGGAAAGTGAGGTCTCTCAAACTTAAGTGACTAACACCTAAAGTTTTAGATTCAGAATTTGAATCTAGTCTTACTAATACCAGCACTCTATTCTAAGTAATAGATTGGTTAGAATCCAGGATGAATACAGATATTAGAAATATTATCCCATGCCAGGAGGACAGGATAACTCTTGAGAATATGTAACCTTCACAGTTGCATGAATCTAAAATAAAGATTTTGAACTGAAATGAATTATTTTTCAATTTTATTAATACTTTTTATTTGCAAAACATATGTATGGGTAATTCTTCAACATTAACCCTTACAATGCTTTCTGTTACAAATTTTCCCCGCTACTCCCCACCCCTCCCCTAGATGGCAGGATATACAATACATGTTAATTATGTTAAAATACTTAAGAAATCGAATATATGTACAGTTATTTCCACACAACGTTTTTGTGCAGGAGAAATCATATCTATAAGAAAGAATAATCAGATAAAGGAAATACAATGCAAGCAAACATCAATAGAGAACATGAAAATGTTATGTTGTGGTCCACATTTCATATCCCTCTCTCTAGGTGTATATGGCTTTCTGCATGAACAATTGGAACTGGTTTGAAACATGTCATTGTTGAAGAAAGCCATGTTCATCAGAACTGATCATCATATAGTCTTGTTGTTGCCGTGAATAATAATCTCCTGGTTCTGCTCACTTCACTCAGCATCAGTTCATGAAAGTCTCTCCTGACCTCTCTGAAATCGTCCTGCTGGTCATTTCTCACAGAACAATAATATTCCATAACATTCATGTACCATAATTTATTCAGCCACTCTCCAATTGATGGGCATCCATTCAGTTTCCAGTTTCTAGCCACTACAAACAGGACTGCCATAAACATTCTTGCACATGTGGGGCCCTTTCCTTCCTTTATGATTTCTTTGAGATATAAGCCCAATAGAAACACTGCTGGGTCAAAGGGTGTGCACAGTTTAATAACTTTTTGAGCATAGTTCCAAATTGCTCTCCAAAATGGCTGCATCGGTTCACAGTTCCACCAACAATGCATCAGTGTCCCACATCCCCTCCAACAGCTATCATTATCATTTCCTGTCATTTTAGCTAATCTGACAGGTGTGTAGTGGTACCTCAGGGTTGTCTTAATTTGCATTTCTCTGATCAATAGTGATTTGGAGCAACTTTTCATATGACTATAAATAGTTTTAATGAAATGAATTATTTATATTTCTTTCTTTGCACAAAATAGGAGTAAATCATGCCTTTCCTAAAATAGCTTCTTTTGAAGCAGCTCCTATGTCTGGGACTTCCAGAGTCTAAAAGAGTAGCAGGTATATAGCTGTTTGGCAAATGTTTATTATCTAGTGTTTTCTGCTCATTATACATTGTTCAATTACATTTTCATTCTAAGTGAAGAATAAAAACAACTGCATGCAATATCTAAGAATGTTTGTCTACATCTATAAAGAAGTAATTCCAGGTTCATGTCACCAAGACTTCCTGATGTATAGCAAAATAAGAGAAGGAATTAATGTATGACCTGTAGTTTGAGGCTCAAAACTAATTCCTAATTTGGTAAAGCCAGAAATCTATGAGTCACGTTACAAGACATATGTGCTACTCTGCCAAAAAAAAAGACAAAGCTAAAGGATGGAAGGACAGTCAGTGATTATGTCAATAAAATGTACTGACTAGCAGATTGTGCAAGCCTGACCATACTTAAAAAATGGAAAATGGTAAGCTTTTTTCAAATCTAGCTGAGTTCAAAGTGGCCAAGCAAACCACTAGGAGAACCATTCTGTGTGTGAGAGGATTTCATAAGTAGTCCCCCCACTCACCGTCCCCATACTGTAGTACTGATATTATATTTATTTGGACTAGGTCTGTGGTTTTACTAGTATGCAAATCTTTTGGGAAGGAATCATTGTCTCCCAATATATGTCAGCACTTCCTTTGCTTCTTAGAGTCTTAAACTCTTTCCTGGAATAACTTGTATATTAAGTTCTTTGCCTAGTGTCACACAATCAGTAGAGATAGAGACAGGGCTTCAAGACAGTCATATCTATCTGACTATCATGAAATATCTCCATTTGGCAGAGTCCTCAATATAAGCAACTTAATATAAGCTTCATGATAACTTGGTGAGGTCGATATTACAGTTATCTTATTGAGTGGCTAATATGAACCATAAATTGTTAAGTTCTGGGGATACATAGAAATACAAAATATGGTGCCTGTTCTCAAGAAACTTAAAGTCTAATGGAGTAAATAACATGCAAAGAGCTATGTCAAAATAAGTTATATACAGAAGAAATTGGAAATAATAAGCAGAAGGAAAATAAGTATTAAAAGATTGTTTAAAGAAAGTGAGATTTTAGATAGATATTATCATTCTCATTTTATGGATGAGGAAGCTCAGACTCAGAAAGGTTTAGTGACCCCCACTCCTTTCACACATTAGTAATCATTCTAGAACTACCCTACAGCACATTATGCCTTTAGTTTCCTTCAAAATTTAATTCAACACATGTTTATTCATTATGTATAAGGTTCAAGGCACTATGTGAAGTGCCATGAGGAATACCATTCTAAAAAAAGCCAATGTCTTTGACCCCAAACAGTTTTGCTCTGTGTCCTGAGGAGGTCTATAGACACAATGGTCAAATAGCAGCTTAGCAAAATAATCCTGTCATTGTAGACTACAAAATGCCCTTGGTCCATAGTAAATTATTCATAGTGACAAATTAAAGAAAAAAAGCTGGATCAGCATGATCAGCATTGAAGTTCATATCTAAATGTGATCCTAAAGACATGATTGTGCCATTGATATTTTTTTAAAAAAATGAGTAAGAATAAACTCATCTAGATCTATCCTTATCTACCTTGATCTGATACCCTTATCTGTCCATCATCCAAAATGATATAATTTCAAATTCATCTAATTAGTACACCACATGCTAATTTGAATTATGTTTATGTATGTCTTCCCTTTATCTATAATCTCTACTAAATTGCATGCTCTAGAGTTAGTCTACAAAAAGGGGAAAATTCATTTTATATATTATGGCAAAGTACATTGTATAACTAAATATGTACCTAAATGTCTGAGGCAAGCAAAAGCTTTGTCATTTAATATGTTTCAGAAATTACATGTTAAAAAAGACTTGATTCCAGTTTTTCCCCCAAGGCATAATACCTGAAGAGATGATGAAGAAAATACAGGAGAAACAGAGGCAGGATACTGTGAGAAAGATTTAATTATGGAATCATAGGATTAGATGGTAAGATCACAGACAAAAGTATCTCTAGGGATTAGGAAATCTCAGGCAAATAACTGAGGATGTTAGAGTTAGATCTGGTAGTTGAATCAATGCTTCTAACTAAAACTGGGGATTCAAGAAGAGAAAGCAATAACTGTTTGAAAATATGAAAGTTGAAGGTTTGTATTTCTTCATTGACTTCCAATACAGAAGTGCTAAGTACTTGATTTTGCTAGAAGGGAAAAGGGGAAAGTCCTTTGCAAATGGATAGCAATGTCTAACTGAGAAACAAACAGTATATCTATCACATGAGATCCAGCCTAGGAAAGAGGATTGCACATCAGATCATGGATTCTGCAGCAATGTTCAATTGCCCCATCTGTATGGAGAAGTTGTGATCTTCACAATTGGAGGAGGGCCACCAGAATTTCAATCAATGACATTTATTATCATCTGCTTCCTAGTTTCTTGACTTCCTTCAAGTCTCAATAAAGTTCCAAGTTCTGCTTCTGCAAAAGCCTTTGTCTTCCTTAAAATGAGTACCTTCCTCTGAGATTACCTCCAATTCATCAGGTATATATTTTGTTCAAATATAGTTGTTTGTATATTTTCTCCTATATGACTGTGAACTCTTTAAGATAAAAAGCTGCTTTTACTTTTCTTTGTATCCCTGTACTTAGCACAATGACTGACATATGATAGGTAAATAAAGATTGCTTGACTCAATTTGTGAAGAATGATCATTAACATAAATTTATCAATAAGGAAATCCCTATCTTTAGTGATAATTAGAAATTGAGATAGGTAGTCTTCAGGAAATAGCAGGCTGTGACAAAAAATAAACAATAAACATAAAAGTACAAAACTAAACAAACCTAAGGGAAAGGGAAAATTGAGAAGTATTACTCCAAAACTGTGTTTCTTGGTCTTGCTCTCAAAGGCAAGTCAAAGGGCAGTGGTACTCTCTCAGTTTTAGCACACAAATTACCTTGCCCAATTGGGAATTCAATGATACCACTACTTATAATTGCATCAAATCTAGCTGGCCATTTCACAGGCTTGTTAATAAAGGCTCATGTTTAATTCAAGGTATCCATCTGTGACCTGCCAAGTTGCTAACTACCTCCAAACAAATCCTTGGCAGATATGAAGTCCTGAGCTGCTTCCATTTCAAGAACAAAACCCATGTCTCCACAGCTGTTAAAATCCTCTTGTTAAAAACTCTTTCAATAGTGAAACAGCTCTGAATTCTTAAAGTTATGTAATTATTTAAATATGAGGAACTTATATGATTGCAAGATGATGATTTCCAAAACTGTTTTTGCTTGGAGGAAGTGAGAAATAGGGTGATGGAACAAAAAGATCCTTTAAGTTATCTTGACTCTGAAATTTATTGGTGATTATAAATAATATGAAATTTGAAAATTTTATGTCTGAAAAATCTATGCAGGTTATTTATTATTTGAGTCTCTTTTTATGAACTTTTTCGAAAAAAACAATCAGGAATTTCTTTGTAAATTGAAAAAACTCAGTTTTAATTATATAAAGTAGGTTTTCATATTTTGTGTTTATAATACCTTCATTAGTGAGCCCATTGGAAATTATTATATATCAAAAGAAATAAAAATAGGTGATTAGGAAAAGGTATAAACAAAGAAGTTGATGGAGGAGAAAATTAGGGATAATATAGGGTAATCAAGGAGGAAAGTCAAGAAGGATTAAAGAAAAGAGCTACTGGCCTACATGTTCTTCATTCTCAAAATTCCATTCTCCATTTTTCCCTTTTTGTAGACTAACCCTTGCGCCTGGAATGCTCTCCTTCCCCATCTCACTCTAGAAACCTCCAGCTCATCTTCAAAAGTTATATCAAATGTTGGCTAAACTACAAAAAACATTTCCTGATTTCCCTAATTGTTAAAAAAAAAAAGGAGAGATAGGAGGTTACATTTATTTTGTATGCAGAAAATACACTCTTTTTTCATTCTCTTAGCATAAGGTCAGCTACATCTCCCTGTCAGAGCTCTAGGAAGGTCCAAAAGGTTTGGGGTGTCTCTCCTTTAATGATATCTGTGCAAGCAACAACCAGTTGTTTTTCTCCCCAATGTTAGGTTGCAGGACCAAGCAGTTCCATTTCCATTTAACTTCTTAAAATAATTTAAGTTTGTAAAGGGTTGTTTGCTTTGAAATTATAGCAAGAATTAAAGTACAAATGCCTCCCCCCAACCTCTCAGGGTAATTTTTACTATACATCTCTGTAGAGAGTGAATTCACTCTCACACTAAGGTCCCACCACATTAATATCCAAAAGAGCAATTGCTTTCAGGTGAGTACCTATCATAATTATCTCTAGCAGGGTCCAGAAGATCACCCTGAAATTTACACCTTGCTTCTCAGAGCATTGATTCTTTCCAGCTATAACACTTGTTCACCAGACAGCAAGAACTGAGAGATGCTGGGATGTTGCTTCCTTGATTTTTTGAAACTCACAGTATCAAAATGTTGAATCTCTTCAAAACATGGAGGTAGGCAAAGCACTACTAGACAAAAACTTTTTTTTTATTTTTCACATAGCTTTATAGCCTTGGAGGGTAGAAGTCACAAATCCTTCTCTCTTGCAGAATTGTGTCATGTCAAACATCATGAGTTAAGTTGTCAAAACAACATAGAACAAAAAGAGTGACTGAGTGTTTGATCATTAGCTTTTGAAGTCTCTCCAATTACAATTTCCCATTTAAATGAAAAGACTTCTCCTAATGAAATCTTTAGCAGGCTGGAATAGAATTCCTGTGTATGCTCCAGTATTTCCTATGTTTCCAACTGTAGCAGAGCATTTGCAGTTCATATTGGTCTTATCAGCCACTGTAACTTGACTCTAACATACTGTTGTTATTTTGGTCCCCTATGAGAATAAAGGACAATAACTACCAGCAACCAATGATATCATCAATACGTCCAAAGGCAGACTTTCCAGCCTTTTTCATCTGGGGAATTGTCTCAGACAAACATGATGATGTCCTCTTCACTTGTCTGTATTTTATGTTTACTTAACCATGGATTCACTGTGACTCTTAACAGGATATTTGCTCCTTGAATTCAAGCTTCATTTATTGATTTTGTAATCCTAAAATTTCAGACTATCTAGGACAGAATGGGTCTTAATATATGTTTGTTGAATGGAAATTACATGTCCAGTGTCAAGACTGAAAAGCCTAAATAGCCAGTGGTCTAAACTATAGTCATATAGGAAAAATGGCGAATATATGTGTGTATGCATATGCACAAATATATCTATACACATAGTTACATATATACATTTGTACAGATATACATATGCACACATATACATATGGAAATATGCAATATATGTACTTGTATACATATATATGCATTAATATATGTACATACATCTATTTATGTTTTACACATATGTTATAAATATTTACATATATATATACACACTCACACTACACATACATATATGTGTGCATAAAATCAAAAAGAAAATCTTTCAGGATATGGTGATAAATAATACATTGATTCAGAAAAAATATAGCATATGAGGTCATGAATCTTTTTTATCTACTAAAAGATTATATCCTAGTTGGATTCTTGGTATGAAACAAATTGTTAGTAGCCAATTCATTGCGCTATTATCTCCATGATGTTATGCTACACATTCTGTGATTAACTTCCTTTGTCTTTGGAATAGGACATTGGCCCCTATTTCATAATTCTTTCTGCCAAATATTTTGGATTTGTTTATTTCAATGAACTCTTTGGCTTGATCCTGACAATACATTTTGATTTTCCTTTGAAATATAGATTTAAACCATTGCTTTGTAAAATGTGCTTATTCTCTTCTTCCTACATTGTTAATTGCCCTTAATTTCCAGCCCAATTTTGGGGGGTGGAGAGAAGACCCAAAAGAAGGAGAAAGGAATTATAAATTAGGAAATCTAGGTTTTAGTCCTAGTTTGATTTGGTTTGATTTGAGATAAGTCCCTTCAGCTAGTTACTTTATCTAATTGATCTTGGGAAACTTCAGCTATAAAATAAACAGTGGGAATAAGTAGAAGTTTTCTGTTTCTCTTGAGCTCTAATGTCTATAAAGTTCCATATGCTTATATGTGGGAGTAGTCTGTTTTATTTATCCCAATAGCTTTCTGACTTTAACTGAATTCCTGTTGTCACAAATTTCTATTATATGATTATCTAATGTTGTAGTTATGCTGCTTTGCATTGCTTTTGAAATCCTTGATATATGTAGAAATGTTGCACAGATACAAGTACTAGAAAACCTGGATTCAAATCCTGCTTTGGATATTTATTACATTGGAGACTTTCAGTGAATCATTTGACTTTCCTAGGCCGTAGCTTTCTTATCTATATAATAATAATAATAATAGCTTAAACTATCTGGCCCCTAATGTGCCTTTGAGCTCTTTATCTATTACTCTGACGCTGTGTTTTGTGATCTCCCCAGCAGTTTCATAAATGAAAACTATCCTCTTCTTTTTTTCCACATAAGTGATCTACATTTATTGGATGTCCAAAGTTCAATAAATGATGAATAGATGAGTGAATGAATGAAAAATGGTTTCAGGTTCTTAAAAAAAAACATATTGGTCTAAAACAAAGCTGCCATAGCTGAATTGAAAAGGCTTAGTATAAACCTGATAATATTATAATTATGTTACAGAAAGGAGACTATGTGACCCAAACATAAAATGTACCAGTTACTCACCAAATAACATGATTACTATAACCAAATAGAAATATTTCATTTTCCTCATTTCCATATATGTAATAAAAACTCCAATATATTTTACATATAAGATTATACCATGAAATATGATATGACAATGTCACAATTACATATCTACTGCAAATTTACATAGAATCTTTTAGAAAGGGAATTTCACCTACAATCTGTTATATAATCAAATGGTGACTTTTGGCAGTAAATTTCTCACAGCAGTTTCATGGGAATGTGGAGGAACAGTATAAATAAAGCTAGATGGGCAGAGTGCTTGTATTGTATTCAATCATTAGAAAGACTTCAGTAGTGATTGAAAAACAGTCTTGTAATTAAGGAGAATAAATTGATCAGATTACTTCAAGTGAGTAGATTTATTTCAAAGAAGTTAATTAAATTCTGATTTCATCAATTAATTAACTTGTTTATTAAATTCCTATTATGTAAGAGGCACTATATTAAGAACATAAAATGCAATTACAAAGATGAGATAGCTCCTACCCTCAAGAAGCTTCCATACTATCAGGGAAACAATATGTTTATGATAGATTTTCAGAAGAACCTTGGAAGAACTTCAGAACAGTTCTGTTTCAAAAGGACAGGGGGACAATTTGCAAGTCAAGACTATGACAGATAGGGGCCCAAGACAAAGAGCTGGGATGGGGAGTCAGAATGTTGTGTGTCCTGCATTAGGAAATCTTCTGCAAGTTTCTTAGGCTACTTTGTCCTGGTTGCAAGCAAGTGGTTTGGCAGATTAGCTACAAAAGTCAAATTATAAACCACTGAATCCCAAAAGAACATGGGGCCTGGCCACAAATACCCAGCACCAGAAGTCAATCAGCAGAACTGCCCCAGGGCAACCTAAACCAGCTATCACATTTTTGCAGTCAGAGCAGACTTCAACCCATAAAAAATGTTGAACAAAAATCCAAAAATAACTCTTACCATAAACATGGAGAGAGAGAGAACAGACTTCAAATCCTGAGGGTCCTAAAGGCAAATCACCTCCAGATGAAGCCCCAAAGGGAAATATGAGTTTGTCCCAATTTCACAAGGCTTTCTTGGAAGATTTCAAAAAGAATCTTAAAAGAATTAGAAGAACAACGGGGAAAGGAAATGAGATCCTTGCAAGAGGATATGAAAAAGGTAAAAAAAAATTTTCTGAAGAGAACTCCTTAAAAAAATAGATTTGATGAAATGGGAAAATCATATAACTCCCTACAAAATAGATCTGATGAAATGAAGAAAGCATATAACTCCTTTCAATATAGATATGAAAAAGATACTGACTTATTGAAAAACAGAATTTATGAAATGGAAAAAATTCAATGAAGAAAACAACTCCTTTAAAAATTTATTTGGCCAAATACAAAAAAAGCTTAAAAAGGTAACTGAATAAAACAATACACTAAAAATTAGAATTGAAAAAATAGAAGTGAATGACTCAATAAGAATTAAAGAATCAATGAAACAATGAAACAAAACCAAAAAAAAGAAGAAAATATGAAATAACTCCTAGGAAAAACAAATGACGTAGAAAATAGATGTAGAAGAGACAATCTAAGGATTATTGTATTTCTGATAACCATGATGAAAAAAAGAGCCTGGACATTATCTTACAGGAAATCATACTGGGAAATTGCCCCAATGTCTTAGAATCAGAAGGTTGAATAATTATTGAAATTTCACCGATCATCTTCTAAAAGAGACCCCAAGATTTCCGGGGGCGGAGCCAAGATGGCGGAGTGAAAAGGTGACTCTCTGCGTCCTCCTCCGATCTTCTCTCAAATCAACAATAAAATAAGC